>MDKI01126416.1:0-16893 GCA_005239505.1 Nicotiana paniculata
TCAATTAATCCCGGGTTATATGGGATTTATCATCATTACTCCATAAGTTACAAATCAATTATGTAACATACAATTAATGCAATAAATGATTGTAACAGTCTGAACAGGGCAATCAATTATGAGATTGTCTCAACAGGTACGAGATTGAATATACAGGCATGAGATTGATTCAACAGGCACGAGATTGACTCAACAGTCATGAATTGACTCATCAGTTACGAAATTAACTCATCATTTATGGAATTAACTCATCAGTTACGCAATTGACTCATCCGTTACGGAATTTTAGCATTTACAATATTACAAGTCTTCCAAAGGTAACAGATGGATTGAGTAAATGCTCATAATGGACCCATAATTTAAGAAGAATGGTTACTTAGATTTATCCCTATAAATAGACACACTTTTATCACAATTAGGACAATCTAATTTTCTTCTCTACAATTTTATACATTGTAATTCATAGCATCTTGCCCCAAGTTAGCCATAGTTCGGCCCTTCAAGCTATGTTCGGTTCATCATCCTATCAAGGATCATTCAATAAGAATTATTTCTTCTCTGCTTTATATTTATTATATTATCTGTCAAGAATTTATTTTTCTCTTTTCTATCATGTTGTATTAACTAAAATTTATATATTTCGGATCTAATCGGTTGCTTGTGGCCCGTCATAAAATATTACTTTGAACTTAAATCATTTTTTGGGTTAAACAGTTTGGTTCCGTTACCGGGAAATCAAGCAAATTTACTATTCATCTAAAAATACTAACATTTTTTGTTAATATTCATTTGTTTTCAGTTTAAACCTTCATCGTGGGCAAATTTTGTCAATCAACACAGTTGAGGACAACTACCATGATAAATGAAAATGAAATAATAGCCATGATAATGACAAGTAAGTAACAAGCAGATAAAAATGGAGAATGTATATCGGTATATTGGTACCACAACTAGTACTGGAATAGATTAAAACGAATCTGCGCCAAACAGTACCGAAACATGAGGTTCAGATATATCAGGTAATTTTAATTTGCAAAATTTAGTTCTAACTTTACAGAAACAGATCAATGAACAGAGCGAGCGGATAGAACACCTCCAGAAATATCCAACTATCCCACGAGAATGATATGCATAACTGTTACAGCACTAGATATCAAATAGAGGAAGGCACATAATTTCAATCGAAAGTCAAAAATAGGTTCAGAGATCAAACGGAGGTGGGTTCTTGGGTGATCTGAATCTACACGCAGAACTCCAAAAAAAAGGCCCGAGCAAAGAGATACAAGATTTTTTTCACGGGCTGAAAAAGATCTGAACCTTCTCGAATAGGTAAGGAATCACCTTGCTAAATTACAAAATTCACAGGAGATAAATGAAGGTTAGGAAAATCATGGGTAAAGCACCCACAGGATTGCTTACAAAGATACCACAACTGACAACTGAAAAAAAAAGATAAGTGTCAAATGAATAATTAAATATTACGAGGAAGAATGTTTATTAATAACCATGGACAATTAGACGAATATTTTCGGAAACAACCATTGAACCGAAGGAACTAGAAACGATCATTGACTTCCCAAATAGGAAGGTTTACGTTGTTCGAGACTCGTCACCGAATTTAAAGGTAAGTTGATTAAACTTTTATGTGCTAGCACAAATTACTTTGCTTGCCCCCATGCTAACATAACGGGTATACTACCGGAGATAATGATTTATATGCTCAATATTGACCCCGCGGTATAATCCGGTCAGGCAAAAGAAGAAACTAAAGTCAAATAATAAAAGATAAAGTTACAAAACTTTGAAAGGCCGGTTTAGTCCGAAAAGTCGAATCATTTGGACTCGCTAACTAACATCAACCCATCATTACTTTCAAAATATCAAGAAGAAAGATGATTGCTGGTATACCAAATTGTCTCGGATGTTTCGGTAAATTCAATCTTAATTCAAGAAGATAAATGTACACACGAAAACTACTGTTTAACCAAAGAATTAGATTATCTGCCAAAGCAATTTTTAGAAGAACACGGGTTTCTGATAACCAAAGAATATGCTAATAATTGTAAGTAAATTCGTAAATAGAAAATAGAAAGATGCGTAAAAGATAAGTATATTTCAATAGTGGTTCGAACGCGTCCTTACAATTTATATCTTACTCTATTTTATAGGGAATTTCTTAATATAACGTCTACTCTTTTCAATGATTGAGCATTAATGGCTAATAATGGCATTAATGTAACGTTACAATGATTAATCGTAACTATTGCGTGAAGATTATGTAACGTTTTGGCTCATTAATTGAAGATCCACGAATCTTCCCTTTATCCTGTCTTGATCCATTTTGACCGTATCTTTTCGCCTTCTCAATTAGGTTGAGATTCCCGTATCTGATTACCCCATGGGTATGCTGTTTCGTTCCTCTTTATCTCGTACTTATTCATAAAGTCTCGTCCAGTTGTCATGTTGTCATTGCTCTACATAGATTGTTGAGTCATCATAAGTATTACACGTGTGAAACTCAGTTTTACCAATACAGATAGCCCCCCTTACCATTTATTTATCGATTAATATTTGGTAAGTGGATACTCATTTATGGCGGGAATATTTTGCCGTCGCTTCACTTGTTCCATTGCATCCATATCTAAATGTATGCGTCACTTGTCACTTCCATTTAATGCCCATGACACGTGGCTTTCCTGGATTGATTCTGCAATTATTTAGCACCTTTCAGGGCTTTTTGCGGCTGCATCAGTCTCGAAGTGACAACTTCAATTATGACTTTCACATCACTGTTTTTTCCATTTTTTGATGGTTGACTTTGAGTATAAATACCCCTTTTCCTTTCTTTACTTTCACGGAAAACTTCTAACCTTCTTTCTTTATTTGTAAATTCTTCATCTTCGTAACTATGTCTTCTTCAAACCAGCAATCTAAAAAGGTCATCATTGTAGATTATCTGACTCCTTCTTCTGCTCCAACACAGAGTAGGAGGGGCGGTAGGCTTAGGAGCTTCAATTCTACTCCTTCCAGGGGTTCTTCTTCTTGTTCTCCCCCCATACCATCTTCTAGGTCTAACACTCCTTCATCTTCTTCGAGGGCTAGGGCTTCTAGATCTTCATCAAAAGTTAGAGAACACAATGAACCGCTTCGTGAGCCGAGAGTCAATGAGATTGTTCCTGCAGAGTTTTCTTTTGCCAAGGATAGTCAAGCCATGAGTGAGCAGCTTTCTTCAATGTCATCACATGATAGTGCTGACCTTTATCCTACCCAAATAATAAAGGGCTTAGTGTCTCTTATATGCAGGGATTGTTATTAGAAGTTTGATTTTCCTGTTGTTGTTCCTAACGATAACAAAAGAATAACCTCTTACAAGACTGGATATTCTTATGTCTATACTTATCCCTTCACATCAGGATTCAATCCTCCCATCGACCCTATTATTATCGAGTTCTGTCTATTCTTCAAAGTTTTTCTAGGACAAGTCGGTCCTCTTATTTGGCGAGTAGTCGTGTGCCTTAGGTATTTGGCCAATTTAGCTTCCGTACCCTTACTTTTCATCACCTTATTCACCTCTATTCTCTGATGTTGTTCTACCATGGAGTGTTTACTCTCGCGGCTAGGAGTAAAATGGTGTTAGTTACTCTAGATGATGACAAATATAGAGGGTGGTATGTCCGGTATGTGGCTGTCCCTACTGCAGGTTTAGTAGGTGAATAAAATCTCCCATTCCCTGAGAAGTGGAACTTTGCACGCGAGTACAATTTTTCTCACTTTCCTTTTCTTCACTTTTGATGAACCTTCAGTACCGTGACTGTTTCTTCTTCTTTTGCAGCAACCATGGGAACCGTCGAGAATGTCTCCGGTTTCCATGATTGGGTAGAAAAACTCTTCTCAATCGCTCCTTTAGAAGAGCGTTCGTGGAAGTACCTCTTTTTGAGGTTTGGTTAGAAGGTGAATACCCACGGTAAGTGAAGTTTTTTGTCTGTACTTCTTCTCTTTTTTGAGCTTTATCTGACCCTTTATATTTGGTAGGATTTCCTGCTCGTGGAGTTTCTGTCGCGGCTGTGTCCGCTTCAAGGCTGTCTCTGGAAGGCCCAGGAGATAATTGTTGATTCCTCCTCGTCAAAAAGAAAAGAAAATGGGTCTAGGAACTTAGAGGAGGAAGAGGAAGATGAGGGTTCGCTGGTCCATAGGTCACGTAGGAGAAGGGTGGTCTCTGATGATGAATCTGCACCCGTTGTTGATCCTCCTGTGCCTGAATCAGAACTTTCCACTCCTGAAAATGCAACTCCCTCTCCTATACGTGAGTCTATTGATCACCTGTTCCAACAAGGTTTTGGTACCATCTCTGATGAAGCTCCTCTTGCTGTTTTCTTCTCCTCCTGCTGCTAAGAAACTTTCGTTTATTGCTCCCGTTGCTGCCTCTGCTCCTATTGCCGTTCTTGCTCCCGTTGCTGCTCCTCAACCTACTCCGTATATGACTCCTTCGCCCGCCCCCACTTCCGTGCCTTTTGTTATTAAAGTAGGGTCTTCCAGCAGGAGGGTGATGAAGCAAGTTACAATAGAGGTTCCTGCGGCGGGCAACCTGTTGAAAAAGTCGGGCCAAGCTGATGTATGGTTAAAGCCATTAATAGGTTCGACTGAGAGGTCTAAACTGGAAAACCACAGCTCCCTAAATTGGATGAACGAGATTGTGCACTCGTCCTTAAAGGTAAAACTTGCTTTTCCTCTATACGTACTTATATATATTCTTACTGTATCTAATTTATCATTTATGTAGATCAACCTTATAGGAACAGAACTAATGAAGAGAATTGTTCAAATGGAGCAAGCAGCAAATGACTTTCATATTGAGGCTGATAATTGGAAGGAGCAGTACGAGAGATTACATCTTGACATGGAGGCAATTAAGAAGGAAAAATGTACCTTGGAGCGGAAAATTAGGGTTATGGCAGCAGAATTGGCCGTTGATAAGGCGTTTTTGAACCAGGAAGGCAAGGAAAAAAATGTCTTAGAGTCTTCATCCCCGGAGCAGCTTTTCCGTGCCACATAGGAGATTAGGAGTCTGGAGGCTTTGTTGGACCAGAAGGAGGTGTACTCTGGAGAACTTGTTCAATTGCTCAAGCAAACCCAAGAAGATCTGTAACTCTTCAGAGAAGGTCCAGTTTCTGGAAAGATCCATCGCTCCTTTACAGGCCTCTCATGATGCTGCTGTGACTGAAAGAGATGAGCTAAGAGCTGAAGCTGAACAATGGGATAAAGACTACGAGGCTCTTGAAGACAAAGCAGTCGTCGATGTTAGCTGGGCTTATTTTAATTCCTCTCTTGACACATTGAAGGAAATGGGCCAAGAGGGTTTTGACTTGGAAGCCGAAATTTCTAAAACCAAAGAGACGATTGAGGAGTCTCAGCAAAGTCAGAATTTCTCTTCACCCGAGGCTGAGGTCCATGTTGCTCGTGTCTCGCCATATCAAGCCGCTCCTCCTGCCAGTGAAGACAACCCCCCATCTAGTGAAAAAGTTTAAGGAACTTGGTTTTTTTGTTTTTTTTTATATGCAACAATTGGTGGTTACCTCCGGTCCCATTAGGGGTAAAGTTCGGTCCTTTGTAAGTCCCCAACTGACAACTTAGGGGCAATTTTTGTATAAACAAATTAGGCTTAGACTAAGTTAATACTTAGTTTTTTTGCCACTATTAATAGTAATATCGGCATGACTTTTGATTCCTTTGAGTTTTTGTTTCCACTCTTAAATCT
Source organism: Nicotiana paniculata (assembly GCA_005239505.1). NCBI lineage: Eukaryota > Viridiplantae > Streptophyta > Magnoliopsida > Solanales > Solanaceae > Nicotiana > Nicotiana paniculata. Next base: position 5,756 of record MDKI01126416.1, read on the forward strand.
TTGCATGCTTTCTTTTTGAGGTTTTTGGTTTACCTCTGAGTTTTTGACTTTGCATTTAAAAAATGCTTAGCTTTTTCGTACCTTTTCTTAATAGGCACGATTTATAAAAGAGGGCCCTTTTTTGATCGACACTTAATAAAGAAGACGTCTCAACTTCATAATGGTGTAAATATACAAAAGAGAGATAGGAATTTTACATGTTTTTCTTTGACAATGTTTTTAAGAAAGTCTTTGTATTGTTTCGAACTTTCGCAATATTTTACATGTGTTTGTGTATCGTCCATAACTCCTTTGAAACTGTTTTTCTTACAACAGATTTGGTATAAACTTGTACTCGTAACTGTTTTTCTTTTGTAACAGCTTTTTCAAATTAATACAAGGTAATAACTGTTTTCATTTATAATAGTTTTTTGAGTAAATATATGAGTATGAATTTTTACCCATAACTGTTTTTGTTTACAATAGTTTTTGAATAAATACAAGGATAATGCTTTTCTCATCCGTAACTGTTTTCATTTACAACAGTTTTTGAATAAGTACAAGGATGATGCTTTTCTCATTCGTAACTGTTTTTATTTACAACAGTTTTTGAATAAGTACAAGGATGTCCCTTCATCCGTATCTAATATTCTGCTTTGTGTTTTTTGTCTTTGGCTCTTTGATGTTGCTCATAGTACTTGACTTGTTGGGAAGATGGATCTTCAGGCTTGAGCTTTATCTTTTTGATAGTCTTTTCTGCTTCTTCTTTGCCTTCCATACTGTATAGTCCCCCAAGTGTTTGAGCTTTGAAGAATGAAATCTCGAGCACTTGAATATTCCTTCCTTGTGGTTCTTTTCCTGAAAAGGAAAAACATACGGGACTCGAAGGTATATAGTTTAGATGATGACTACTTGAAACTTTAAAAACGTCCATCAGAAAGTTGTAACCCTATACAGGGAATTCAATTACTTCCTCGTGTCTATGGATGTCTAATATCTTCATCTGGTGATTTGTTAGCTTTTTGCCTATCATCTAAAATGGTTAGTATAACTTTAACTGTACAAAATTAAAATCGAACGTAATGATACCTGACCGGAGGTATTCCCTTTACTTCAGAAGTAATACTTCTCCAAATGAACAACATTCCAACTGGTTGGTAAGATTCTTCCATCCACAGTTTCCAGCTCATAAGCGCCTTTTCCAGCAATGCCAGGGACTTTGTAGGCCCCTTTCCAGTTTGGATTTAACTTTCCTGCACCAGCTTCCTTTGTTGATTGGAAGACCGTTTTTAAGAACGAAGTCCCCAATTTTGAAATATCTGAGGTGAGCTTTTCTATTGTAATATCGCTCTATAATTTATTTTTTGGTTGCCATACGTATTAATGCAGCTTCTCTTCTTTGCTCGAGCAAATCCAGATTTGTCCTCAACTCATCGTTATTTTTTTCTTTCGTTGTCATTATGAACATCGTGCTTGGTTTGCCGATTTCCACAGGTATTAATGCCTCTGAACCGTAGACAAACGCGAAGGGAGTTTCTCCCGTGGCTACTTTTGCAGTAGTTCTTTAAGCCCATAATACTGCCGGTAGCTCGTCAGGCCAGTTTCCCTTGGCTTTTTCCAACCGTTTCTTTAAGTTGTTGAAAATGACTTTGTTTGTTGACTCGGATTGCCCATTAGCCACGGGGTGATATGGTGATGAAGTGATTCGCTTGATTTGCCTGCTTTCGAAGAATTCTATGATTTGTGAGCCTATAAATTGTGGGTCATTGTCATATACGATCTCCTTTGGTATTTCAAAGCGGCATATTATGTGTCGCCATATGAATATTTTCACTTCTTTCTCTCGCACCTGTTTAAAAGCGTCTGCCTCCACCTATTTTGTGAAATAATCAGTTAATACGAGTAGGAACCGTACCTTTCCTTTAGCTGGGGGAAGGGGTCCCACTATATCTATGCCCCATTTCATGAATGGCCATGGTGGCACCACTGGGTGGAGTAATTCTACTGGCCGGTGCATATATTTGGCATATCATTGACATTTGTCGCATTTAGATAGGAAGCTCTCAGCATCTTCCTTCATTTTAGACCAATAATACCCTGCTCTGATTAGGGTTTTGACTAATGATCTTGCTCCTGCATGGTTTCCGCAGTGTCTTTCGTGTACTTCCTTCATCACGTACTCCGTTTGATTGGGTCCAAGGCACTTTTCTAGGGGACTTCCGTATATTCTACGGTATAAAGTTTCACGAACAAGGCAGTACCGCACAGCTTTTCGGCGAAGTGCTTGAGCTGCTTTTCTATCTTCAGGCACGGTGCCGTTCTGCAAAAGGTTTACAATTTCATTTCTCCAATTCCAGGTTAAATTGTTAATTGTTACCTCATTTTTTCCTGGTCGATTGCTGAATGAAATAGGTGTATGACAATTAGATTGTCCTTATTTGTTACGTCGATAATTGCTGCGATATTAGCTAATGCATCCACTTCTGCAATTTCCTCTCTGGATATTTGCGTAACTTTCCATGACTGGAATTGCGTTGCTAGGTCTCGTGCCTTTTCTAGATATTGTTGCATCCGAGCCTCTCTTGCGGTATAAGTCCCCTGCATCTGGTTTACCACTAGTTGAGAGTCACTTTTGATCACAATTTGCTCAATTGAGAGTTCTCGTTCTAGTTCAAGCCCTGCAATGACAGATTCGTACTCTGCTTCATTGTTAGTTATGGGATAACATTTAATGACTTGTCGTATCTTTTCACCCGCATGTGATATTAAAACAATTCCCAAGCCGGCTCTTTTTATGTTAGAAGAGCCGTCAGTAAATAGGGTCCAAATTCCTGGATTAGCCCCGTTGAAGAGTTGTAACTCTTTTTCCACTTCAGGGGTTATGCTAGTATTAAAATCAGCGACGAAATCAACTAAAATCTGAGACCTTATTACAGTCCTAAGCTGATATATTATGTCATGTTCTCTTAATTCTATTTCCCATTTAGCTAGTCTCCCTGATAACTCTTGTTTATGCAAAATATTTCTTAGTGGATACGAGGTCACAACAGTGATTGGGTGACATTGGAAGTATGATAACTTTCTAGCTGCCATGATTAGAGATAAGGCTAATTTTTCTAGATGAGGATATCTAGTTTCAGTATCTAATAAAGACTTGCTTACATAATAAATCGAAGATTGTTTACCTCTGTCTTCTTTTATCAGTACTGCACTTATGACAATTTCTGCTACGACAAGATAAACATACAACCTCTCCCCTTCCGTTGGTTTAGACAGCAGCGGGGGTTTTGATAGATAGGCCTTCAGATCTTTGAGATTCTGTTGGTATTTTTCAGTCCATTCGAACTGATTTTGCTTTTTTAGAACTGAAAAGAATTTAAAACTCTTCTCCGAAGACCTGGAGATAAATCTTCCTAAGGCTGCAATTCTTCCTGTTAGTTTTTGAACTTGTTTTTTGCTCCTAAGTATATCAGGTATTTCATCAATAGCTCTAATCTGAGCAGGGTTTACTTCTATACCCCTATTTGATACAAGGAAACCCATAACCTTACCTGATTCAACGCCAAAGGCGCATTTTTCTGGATTTAGTTTCATATATACCTGCGCAGGATTTCGAAGGTGATTGAAAGATGATGGAAATGATCTTCCTCTTGAGTTGATTATGTATACTTCCATTGTGTTCCCTAGATGTTCCTGGAACATCTTGGTCACTAGCCTTTGATACGTGGCTCCAACATTTTTCAGGCCAAAAGGCATGACTTTGTAATAATAAGTCCCCCCTTCATCGATCACTTGGTTCTTGAATGGTCCTTGCTTTCTTTTCTTTTGCTTGACAGGCACGAAGGATGGATCTTCATTTAGTTTATGAGTCATCACTTCCGGAGGTATACCTGTCATATCTGAATGGGACCAAGCGAAACAATCTGAGTTAGCTTTTAAATATTCAATTTACTTACCTCTTCTTGCGTGGCTTTGCCTCATGCCTATATGAACTTTTTGCTCAAGTCCTGATTAAACATTGGGATAGCTTCAAGCTCCTAAATAGTTGTTTTAATATGCTCGTCCTCTGTTGGCTCCAGAATGACATCGGGTCTGGAATCCATGTCCGTATGTGTTGATGTTTCCTCTGTGGTGATTTGGTTCACCTCAATTTCTTCTTCCGTACCTAATTGGGCGATTCCCCCGTCTTTTGACTCTTCCGCTACCTCTTTTTTGTTTGAGTGTACTACTGAATTTATATTCCTTGAGGTCTGCTAATCGTCTCGAATCTGTTGAATTCCCCATTTGGAAGGGAATTTTATTACTTGGTGTAAAGTAGATGGTATTGCTTCCATGTCATGAATCCATGGTCTCCCCATGATTACGTTGCAAGCCATATCAGTGTTAATTACTTGAAATTTCATATTTTTGATTACTCCTTCTGCATAGGTACTAAGCTCAATTTCTCCTTTCGTTATGACCGTAGAATTGTCGAACCCAGATAAGGCTCGTGCTTTTGGGATTACTCGATCCTCCATTAGAATTTCTTCCACAACTCTCAACATAATGATGTTGACTGGGCTACCTGGATCAATCAACACTCTTTTTTACATTTGTGTCATGTATGAGTAGAGATATTACCAAAGCGTTATTATGAGGAAGCATCAATCGGCTGCCATCTGCATTGTCGAACGTTATATTGTCTGCTTCCATGTCTTCACGAACCCGCGTCCCGTGCATAATTGTGAATTTTGTTGTTCTTTTGCAGACTACTCCGTTCACCTCCTCTCCTCCGTGTATCACATTCACTGTTCTCTTTCGAGATGGTGGTTTCAGGGGCTCTTGCATGTTCTTCATATATGCCTGTTTGCCTTTTTCACTAAACAGTTCTGTTAGATAGCCCTGTTTTAATAATTTTTCTACCTCACCTTGCAACAATCTGCAATCTGATGTTCTGTGTCCATGATCGTTATGGAATTCGCACCAGAGGTTTGGATTCCTTCTGTTTGGATTCGATCTCATTTCTTTGGGCCATCGAACTTTATTGCCCATGTTTCTCAGTAAGATAATTAATTCAGAAGTACTTACATTGAAGTTGTAGTCTCCGACTCTTGCGTTACTTCTGTTCCGTTCCTCCCGATCTTTTAGATCTCGGGGAGGATGAGTTCGTATCTCTATTTGACGATTTATATTTCGACCGTGTGTTTTCAACCCTAGAACGAGTTTCTCGTCCTGAAGGCCCCATATATGGATCGTACCTATTCTTACGTGTTCTCCTTTCTGGTTCGGAGCGTCTAGAACTGGCTCGATCTTCAACTTTTGTTTGAGCAATGGTGTCTTCTTCTATTCGTAGCTTGGTGCTGTACCTGTCATAGACATCGTTCCATGTCGTGGCTGGGAATTCTCTCAAGATTTCCTTAAGTCTTCTCGTGGCTTCTGAGCTTTTGTCATTTAAGTTGCTTACAAACGCCATTGCTACCCAATTGCCAGGTACCCTTGGTAGCAACATTCTTTCTCGTTGAAACCTGTCTACAAATTCTCGGAGCAACTCTGCGTCTCCTTGTTTTATCTTGAATATGTCTTCCATTTTTTTTGACTTTTTCTGCACCGGAATGTGATTTTATAAAAGAATCTGCAAGCTCAGCAAAAGAGTCAATAGAATTTTCGGGCAGAAGAGAATACCATGTTAGTGCTCCTTTAGTGAGTGTCTCTCCGAACTTCTTGACTAGTACTGATTCAATTTCTTGTTTAGTCAGATCGTTGACTTCTACTCGTGTAGTAAAAGCAGTTACATGATCACGTGGATCAGTTGTCCCGTCGTACTTTGGAATATCAGGCATTTTGAATTTCTTGGGAGTAGGCAAGGGTGTTTCATTTGGCTTCCAAGGTTGTTGAGAATATCTATCAACGTCAATGCCTTTGATAACAGGTGGTACTCCAGGAATTTGCTTGATTCGGTCGTTTTGTTCCTTCACCTATTTATACAAGGTTAGTAATAAAGACTATAATTCTGGATTACCGGACATACCTGGTCTTGCTTCGAGAGACTCATTTGGAGTGCCTCTACTTCCTGAGTTTTCTAGTCCGGATTGTGGATCTTTCAAAGTTGCGGTGTTGTTAGGAGGAGGTGCAGGTGATGCAGCTGGCAGTCCCTTCATGAAAGCTTGTAAGGCTTGAGTCGCATATTCACCAACCATTTGTTTTACAGGATCTTGTTCTCCTGTTTGTTCGTTTCCATTGTGATTATTATTTTGAGTCGTAGATCTCTCTGGGGAATGTTCCCTTGAGCCCCGTGGGGAACCTGAAGGTGATGGAACTGGAGTTCCAATCCTTTGTTGGTTGTTGTCGTTGGCGTTCGACATAATATACAGAATGTTGTTTGAGAAAAAATAGAGATTATCAGATTCCCGGTAACGGAACCAATTTGTTTAACCAAAGAATTAGATTCTTTGCCAAAGCTATTTTTAGAAGAACAAGGGTTTCTGATAAACAAATAATATGCTAATAATTGTAAGTAAATTCGTAAATAGAAAGCAGAAAGATGCGTAAAAAGTAAGTATATTTCAATAGTGGTTCGAACGTGTCCTTACAAGTTATATCTTACTCCCTTTTATAGGGAATTTCTTAATATAACGTCTACTCTTTTCAGTGATTGAGCATTAATGGATAATAATGGCATTAATGTAACGTTACAATGATTAATCATAACTGTTGCGTGAAGATTATGTAGCGTTTTGGCTCATTAATTGAAGATCCCTGAATCTGCCCTTTATTCTGTCTTGATTCATTCTGACCTTGTCTCTTTGCCTTCTCAATTAGGTTGAGATTCCCGTATCTGATTACCCCATGGGTATGTTGTTCCGTTCCTCTTTATCTCGTACTTCTTCGTAAAGTCTCGTCCAGTTTTCATGTTGTCATTGCTCCACATAGATTGCTGAGTCATCATAAGTATTACACGTATGAAGCTCATTTTTACCAATACAACTACATATTTACATTTTGAGAAGTTGGAATTAATTGCTACTGCCCTAAACCTAAGGCTTTATTTTCAATGTCATTCAATTCCCGTAGTCACTATATTTTCATTACATAATATTTTGCATAAAATTGAACTATTAGGAAGGCTAGCTAGATGAGTTGTATATTATTTATCAGCCACGTACGGCTATAGAATCACAAGTTTAGCATATTTTCATGATTAATCTTAGCTTGAACATACTACCCGAATCTGAAAAGAAAGTACAAGTTATTTTTGGGATAATTCTCTGGATTTGGACCTTCTACGCATTTAGGTCCACAAGTATTAAAAGTCCCAGATTATGGACAATGCTTAATGCCTATCAGGAAAAATAGTTAGATAATTCAAAAAAGTTATTTTATTACTAACAACAAAGATACAAAGATGAGTATGAAGCATATGCTATAGGGATTGAATTATCTAGGGCTACTCAGGGCAAAAATATTCATTTAACGATCAATCAAACCCAAGAAAACTAGGCATCCTAAGAAAAGCGAGCCGGATGTGCTAGTCTCGAATTTACTATTGATATCAATGACTCCAGAAATAACTCCGGGCTCTTGTTGGGAAATATCATTTCTGGGTCAAACAATCTCGGGATTAGGTTATTCTTTATTCACGCAATCCCCAATCTATCATCAACTAGAATGAAAATAAGGTAAGCTCGACACTAATTTCATTTGGAATTGGAAAAATAAATTCGTTATTACTTGCATATGAGACTTTCCCAAATACAAACACGCATTTCAACAACTATGAGTGCATCTCATCCCCTATTGCCTTATTGAAGGGAATTATATTTGAGAATATTCAAGACTTCCAAAGCTAAAATGCCACAAGGACCCAGACAACCAAAATATATAATGCGAGAAATTTATAAAGAGAGTAGTAAAAATTACTTCGGTAATAAGCTTGTACGACTGACTCAAATCAACATATGGCACGATCTGTCACGACCCAAACCGATGGGCCACGACGGACACCCGAAACCTTACTCAACCGAGAACCAACGTAACATATGTTTCTTATTACATCATCATATACACGTGACATACGAGCCTAATAGGTCAACATAATCATTTATAAACTCAAAACATAGGGTGACAAGGTTGTACAATCTTTCACGTACATGACATATGTCTACAAGCCTCTAAGAGTACATAAATGTCGTAAAGGTCGGGACAAAGTCCCTCCATACCAAACAATACATGTCTAAATCATACTAACCAAACAAGCGACTCCGAAGAAAATGGAGCGCACCAACATCTTCCGCTGAGCTGATAGCCTACTTGGCGGGCTCTCGACCTGTCTATCGGGACCTGCAAGCATGAAACGCAGCGTCCCCAGAAAAAAGGGACGTCAGTACAAATACTGTACCGAGTATGTAAGGCACATAAATAAGTACATAAGAGATATTGAAGAAATATAGAGTACATGACTCAACCTGTAAGCCTGAATAACTTTGTAAGTCATAAATTACTTTTAGCGTCGTGCATATGCGAATGAATGTCATGTCGTGCATAGGTACATGTTTCATAACATCATCAGCCTCTGAGGGCATCCCATCATATCATATCGGTCATTGTGGCAAAATCATCATCGTATACCAGCTGATCAGGTTGTGGTACGTATATAACGCCGTAACCTTTCCCATATCCCATATACATATATATACATACATATATACGCGTATATAACGCCGTTTGAATATACATACATATATACGCGTATATAACGCCGTTTGAACCATATTTCAGCCATTGTGGGCAACATCATCATCATATACCAGCTGATCAGGTGGTGGTGCGTATATAACGCCGTAACCTTTTCCCATATCCGATATGCATATATTTACATATATACACGTATATAATGCCATCTGGTCATGGGTCAATGTGCATATGTAAATACATTAAGTTCATATGAAATATGTCAATAAAATCTCTCGGTACGTCGTAAGGCCATTATGCCTCTAATTAATATCATAAAATAAACTTTACCAACATACGTATTTTCGGGACCCGTGAACAGAAGATAATAATAGTTCTCATGGGGAATCAAGAATATAGACACCCCTACTATTTTTATGAATAGAGTAATTTATAGAAATTGTGTATTTGCTCATTTCTTCAGTATAATTTGGACCATGCCAAAAGAAAGAAGGGATAGCCTTAACATACCTGGAATAGGGAAAAATCTGTATGATATTCTTGAAAAGGGTTTCTACCGTACTCCTTTGGAATCGCAAAATTATACGTTGCTATTGTTCCAAGAAATCTTTCTTCACGCCTTAATGGCTAACGTTTTGGATTTGCAAGAACGCTAATGTCTCTAGTTGTAGGAACTTTGTAGGAAAATTCATTGCTTTTGTACCAAACCTCATAATCTTAAATAGAAAACGAGAAAAAGATATAGTGGAGCCTATTCATATTCTCCCGTACGGTATAATATTAAAATTTCAAACAAATTAAGTTTCATGTCTTCCTTTCTCATCCATCTAAGCTTTCCAAGGAAGTGCACTAAGATCAGTTGACAAAAATATTGATGCGGGAGAAAATCCATTCTTATACCTTGTTCACTTTTTTCATTTTATGTTTCCCATCATTCTGTTTTCCTTGTTTTGTCTTTGAAAGTTCCAACCTTTCTTTTTCGATACTTTTTGACATTTTGACTTATGTCGAGGGCTTTGATAAGTTGCCAGACTACTTAGCCATTTTATGTGGCTAGCTTGCGCTGCCACGTTCTTCCCTTGATAATTATCCAAAGTTTTTAATTAGGTAATATTCCGCTATCCGGTAATTAACCAATTACCCGCGTAATTAAGAATTGTCTCAACTTACTTAAAATATTAATCTCTTTTAACATACCTTGTACACCTTACTCGCATGGTCATATAGTGCCTTGTATAGCACTAGTCCATAAATATTGAGTATTAACGCTCGCCTCGTATTTTCTCTCAATATGTCAAACTTTTGACGTAAAATTCATTTTCTTTGACTTGCATCCCCTCTCACCTTCACGAATTTACTCATCATTTTTTTAAAATAGCATAATCCATATAATCTCCAAATAATCTACTTCCTTGGACTAATGTCAATTACCTTACGACAAATTCAATGTACAATACTACATGGTGCAACATCGTCGTAATTTAATACTGCGAGACGTAACAACATCGTAATATAATACTACGGGGCGTAATACCGACGCAATATTGTGGGGCGTAACATGATCCTCGACAATATTTTGGAACCTCCGTAGTTCTCGGCCAGAGTAAAAAATATTTGATAAAAAGAGCTCCGGTACCGTCACTATGTTGGAACTGGATCATTTGAAAGTCCATCAACATCGAAACTGGCTATCCTACCAGAGACTATTAAACTGGGGATTGTCAAATTATGATTCCAGTGTTTGAGTTCTCATACCTCAAAACTCGAACACTAAGGAGATTACTTATACTTGAAGATTAGTCAATTTGACTTGATATTATAAGAAGTGATACAAACAATCGATTGCCTTGGGTGATAGAATTCCTAAGAATATTCCGATATTATTTACCACCATCTCAATTCAGTTAGTTGTCTTGCTCATATCAAGCATAAACACTTGAACAATGTTGAATGAGTTATTCAAAAATACATATACTACATATACACAAAAAAGATCGAGAACTCCATGTCAGAGTCAAGAATCCCATGATGAAAAATGAGTTTGTATCCAAGTCAAGATATCATAACAAAGTTCACTCAGAATAAACAAGTGACTTATATTCGGTCCAACAATGACCATTCAAGTTAAATATATAAGCCTTTATTATCGGATATTATATTATCACTCGGATCGATTATCCCGTATATAGTAATGAAAATCTCAAATATTATGTCGGACATGTGTCCCTGTCTACTTGGAAGTATGTTTATATACTCCAATTTTGATTCAATATCTAATTTGATTAAATGTCTCTTTAGGACAAATCTACTAAGATATATATATTTATTTGGGATCAATGTTTTCTCAAACTCAATGTCTTACCGGGATCGATACTCTCGTATATCATAATGAGGCCAATACTCTTGCAAATCCTACCAGGATTAAAAAGTCTACTCGGATTAATCGATCCTATTTTACGCATGAGTGAAAAGGAGACGTCCTCTTCATAGCG
>MDKI01068276.1:0-10559 GCA_005239505.1 Nicotiana paniculata
CCGGATTATATTTGCAACGCCCGCTTAGTCTTTTATTAGACATAGTTGAGCGTGATCAAGCCCTCGCCGAGCGAAGGGGAAGCAGTTCCGTCAAAAAGGCGGAGGATAGAGGTTGGCGGTGAGCGGAGGGCACCGAAGAGCCAATAAGGGGCGACCCCGAACCGGCCATGGCGGCGACCGAGGGCGATGTGTCCTTAGACACTAAGATTCTTCCCCCTTCAGAAAGCGCAGAAATAACTGCCTCGCCCGACACCGTCGTGGAAAGAGAAGAACGTGGTGGGGCAGCTAAAGTTATTCCAACCAGTGATCCATCACCGTTGGGGCAAGCCGACTTCTCTTCTTCTGTCGTGGTGAGGGGAAAAAGCATAATCGTGGATGGCTATGAGTCTGGATCCGACATCGATCCTGAGGAAGTTCGAATGTATAATGAAAGGTTTACTTGGGTGGATGTGAGGGCGGAGGGGACTACTCGCAACATAGTTATTCCCCTCGACCTAGACTTGTTGAAGCATACGGAGAGCGTACTCCCTTCTTTGGGTCCACTCTGTTTCCGTGCCGAGGATAGGACACTACAAACATTTGATGACGATGCCCTATCGTTGGTAATATCAGGAATGGCTTTGCGGGTAAGTTTTCAAGTTGTTTCTCTTTACGTCCTTTCTTTATTTCTTTCTTTCTTTCTTTTGTTTTTACTAACTTCTTTCTTTTCTAGACCCTTATTCTGGAGATTGAGTGTGCCCATCAGGAGGAGAAGAGGAGTGCTATCTTCAAGAGAATGGAGTCGAAGTATCGTGAGTATCATACCGAGCATCGTGAGCTATGCCTCCTACTTGGCGTGGATAGAAACTTCCAATCTCTTAGGGACGAGTTGAAACAGAAGGAAGAAGATCTCGTGAGAGTCACCCGTAAATGCAGTGAGCTTGAGGGGCCGCTCAGGGCCAAGTAGGACGAACTCGAGATGATCAGGGGGGTTGCGGCTGAATGTGCCGACCTTTAGGCTTAAGTGGCATCCCTGCGGGTTGAACTTGAGTAGTGTTCGACCCAGTTTAATGCCTTGAGTGACGAGCTGGTTAAGGCGACGACGAATCTACGCAAGGTCGAGGAAGCCAAGAAGACAACTTTGGCAAGAGCGACGACGATGGAGGAGGTCATTCGTGTCCTTAGATCCGAACGGGCGAGAGGCGGAGGCGGCTGTACTCAGGGAGGCCAGGCTTGATAAGAGGATTGGTGGACTCGAAGGGGAGGTTTCCAATTTTAATGAACAGGTCGCCGTTCTTAAGGTAGAGAAGCACAACTGTTGGCTGGACCATTTTCCTCTCATACTTCCGCCTTTCCTGACATGTTGCGGGACTCGTACGAGAAATAGATCCATGCTGGGGCCCAGTTAGACATTTTTAGGGACTTGATGGCAGCAATGAGAGTTATTGAAGTTGAGTTTCAGGGTGCTCGTGCCAAGGCGCGTGAAGCTCGAGTTGCCTATGGTTACGATCCTGCTACGCCGAGGGCGGATAATGATGAGGATGAATTGGACGGGATTGAGCAGGGTGCTTGGTATGAAGACGAGTACCTCGACGACGAAGAGGGAGGCAATGATGATGATAAGGATGACGCAAAATACCTTGTAATTTGTCTTTGTCGCTTTTTTTTGTGTGGGCGTCTTTCTGGCCCTTGTAAGATACTTTTTGGATTGGAATGATCATAATTCATGTTGTACGTTTTTGAGTCTTATGTGTTTTTTTTCTTTGAAATTTTTCTTCAAGTGATTGATTTGTTTTAGAAGAAATGTGTCGGAGGATTCCGCTTGTCCGTTGCCCGCGGGATGATATGGCGTGGAGAATATTCTTTTGATATGCCATTTTCCAAAGAACTCGACAATCTTCTTTCCCGTGAGTTGATGTCCATTATCACAACTAATTTCTTTGGGGATGCCGAAGCGGCATGCAATGTTATCCATATAAAGGCGATCACTTCTTGCTCGCGTATTTGAGCGAACGCACCTGCTTCCACCCACTTTGAAAATAGTCAGTTAAAACTAAAAGAAATCATTCGTTACCTCGTCCTGCTGGGAGGGGGCTGACTATGTCCATTCCCTATTTGATGAAGGGTCAGGGCGAGGTGACTGAGTGGAGGTGCTCTCGCGCTTGGTGGATCATGGGGGCGTATCTTTAGCATAGTTTGCATTTTTTAACAAAGTCGGCGACCTCTTTTTTCATTGTGGTCCAGTAGTAGACTGCTCGTATGACGCATCTGACTAGGGCTCAATTGTCGATATAAGCTCCGCAGTGATCTTCGTGGACTTCTTCTAGGATGTGCCGTGTTTGGGTTGGTCCTAAGCATTTTGCTAGTGGGCCTCGGTACGTCCTTTTGTATAGGTCGTTATTGATGACATTTTACCTGGCTGGTTGCATTCGAAGCTTTTTGGCTTTTTTTTGTTGTTGTTTGGAAGCACGTTGTCCTGCAAATATGTGACAATATGATTGCGCCGGTCCCAAGTTAGGTTTACAGTATGTACCTCGATTTGATCGATCAACGAGTGAATAAAAGTAACTACGTTTCCTTCTCCGGTTATGCTTTTAGTGGCTGCCGCTAGTTTGGTGAGGTCATCTGCTTCGATGTTCTATGCTCGAGGTATTTGGTCGAGCTGGCATTTGTCAAACTCGGGTAACAACTTGCAGATCTCGACCTAGTATTTCTGTAGCCTTTGTTCCTTGATTTGAAAGTCCCTGTGACTTGGTTGACGATGAGCAGTGAGTGGCAGCGTAGAACTACTCATTTTGCTCAGTACTTGAGTGCTAATTTTAATCCTGCAATCACGGCCTCATACTCGACCTCATTGTTAGTCATATCATGGCATCTTATGGACCGTCGAATTACTTCGCCTGTTGAGACCTCGAGCACGAGTCCCAGTCTAGATCCCTACGCGTTAGAGGTGCCGTCGTTATACAGAAGCCATATGTCGTGCATTTTGGGGGAGGTACGGGCGACTTCTTTTTTGACTTCGGGCTTTATTTTTGCGATGAAATCAGCAACAAAGTTGGAAAGTACTTGCGAATTTATCGTCATTCGTGGTTGATAGGTTATATCATGCTCACTCAATTCTATGGCCCATTTGGCCAATCTTCCCGACAGCTCGGGTTTGTAGAGGATACTTCTTAGAGGAAAGGTTGTGACCACTGAAATGGGGTGGCACTGGAAATAGGGTCTAAGCTTTCGTGAAGCTACGACTAAATCCAGGGTTAGCTTCACGAGGTGGGGGTACCTCGTTTCGTTGTCGACCAAAGTTTTGCTAATATAGTAGATTGGAGATTGTGTACCTTTGTTTTCTCGGATCAGGACCGCACTTACCGCCACATTGGACACGACCAGGTAAATGATAAGACACTTCCCAAGTTCCGCCTTAGCGAGCAACGGGGGCGAAGATAGGTATTCCTTTAGTTCCTTCAAGGTGTCGACACACTCGGAGTTCCTTGAAGTCCATTACCATTTTTGAGTACGCCAGAAAACTTATGGCACCTATCGGAGGAACGGGAAATGAATCTTGACAGGGCGATTATACGGCCGGTCAGTTTTTGCACCTTCTTCTTGCTGGTTAGGTTCTCCGGCATTCCTTCTATAGCTTTGATTTGGTCGGGGTTGACCTCAATACCTCGTTGTGATACTAAGAAGCCGAGGAACTTTCCGAGGTTACACCCAAGGCGCATTTTTTGGGGTTCAATTTCATGCCATATCGTCTGAGTATGTCGAAGGCCTCCTTCAAGTGGTCGATGTGGTCTTCTTTTCGACTTGACCAGCATGTCTTCTATGTAGACTTTCATGTTTTCCCGAGCTGGTATTTGAACATATTGGTCACCAACCTCTGATATGTCACCCCTGCGTTTTTCAATCCGAATGGCATCACCCTGTAGCAGTACGTCTCTTGGTGGGTGATGAAAGTGGTATTTTCCTGATCTTCTTCCTCCATGAGGATCTAGTTGTAAGTTGAGTAGGCGTCCAGGAAACTTAGTAGCTCGTGCCCGGTTGTTGCCCGATGAGCTGGTCAATGTGGGGCAGTGGGAATGAGTATTTCGGGCATGCTATGCACATCCGCCATTTCTCATTCTTCTTTTTCACCTGACCACGTTGGCGACCCATTAGGGGTATTTTGACTCTCTGATAGAGCTATTTTCCAGTAATTTTTTGACCTCTTTGCGGACATCGTCATTTATTAGCGGAATTGAATTTTCTCCTAACTTGTCGTACTGGGGATAGAATGATATTCAATTTATGTGTCGCTATATCCTTTTGGGATACTTGGAATATCTGCATGGGAAAAAGCAAACAAGTCTCCATTGTTAGCTAAAAATTGATGAAATTTACCTGGTTCTTGGAGCTAGTAGCCAATATAGGCCTTTTTGCTGTGTCGTCTTTATCGAGTTGCACGGGGTCGAGGTCTTCCACAGTTGATCTTATAGCCTCTACTATTTTGGGGTCCTTGGTGACATCTTTCCCTTTGTCACCACCTGACCTCGACCTCGTTAATTGCTATGCCTCTTCGCCTTTGTCCTTCAATTGTTGGGTGTATGTGCAGTCTTGGGCGGTGCAGTAGTATTCTTGGGCCGTGAGTTGCTCACTACTGATGCTGAATACTCGCTAAGGGGTGGGAAACTTGACGACTTGGTATAAGTTGGAGAGTATGGCCCTCATGGCGTGTATCCAAGGCCTACCTATGATGTCGTTGTACACCGTATCTTGATCCATAATGTGGAACGTGGTTTCCAAAGTAACACCACCGACCAGGACAGGTAGCGTGATTTATCCGAATGTCCGCTCAACTGCAATGTTAAAACCCGTTAATGTGATGCAGCGTGGCACTATCCTATCCTCGAGCCTCATTTGTGGGAGAACTCGAGGGTGGATAATGCACGTGCCGCTTCCATCGTCGACCATAATGCATTTTACGTCAGTATCTGAAATGCGTAAAGTAATAACAAGAGCGTCATAGTGAGGAAAGGTCAAATCGTGGGTATCCGACTCGTCTAAGATGATACTTTCTTCGAGGTCTTCATACCGTTCATGAGTGATTGATCGTTTCATCTTGTGGGTGGTCGTGAATTTCACGCCGTTTATTGAAGCTCCCTCACCTCCTCTGATGATCATTTGGATGGTACGAGCTGTGGATGGTGGTTTTGGTGGACTCTGATGCTGTTCGCGTCCTCAAGCAAAATTTGCCCTTCCTCGATCGCTCAACAACTCTTTCAAATGTCCCCGATGAGCATGTTCTCGACTTCTTGCCTCAAAGTGATGCAGTCCTCGATTTTGTGGCCTCGTTCCTGATGGAATTCGCAAAGGGCATTTGCCTTTATGGTGTTTGGGTCGGACTTCATCTTCTGCGACCACTTCACTTTTGGGCCGAGCTTCTCCAGGGCGTAGACTATTTCTGAAGGGGAAATTGAGAAATTGTGAGCAGATAGTAATTGAGGCATACCTTTTTTGCTTCGGCGAGTCCCTGTTTGTGGCCTGGATGGGCCATCTCCATGACAGGGTGACGGTATGACGATGGATCTGACATATGGTTGGTGCCTTTCACGGTTGGGGCGTGGGCCTGCATGTTCCCTTTTGTTATTGTTTCTGTGATCTTTCCTTGAATCCATTTGGACTGAGGTAACAATCATTGAGTTGGTCCATTGAGGTCGTCCTAATCAGCTCGTACCTCGGCGCAGTAGGCGTTGTGTATCTCTTCCCAAGTGGTTGGGGGGTACTTCATGAGTCAGCTTAGCAATTTTCTGGTCGCCCGCGAACCGCTCATGTTTAACCCATTTTGGAAAGCTGCTACAACCATCCCCTATGATACATTTGGAAGAGTCATTCTCACATGGTTGAACCGGGTGAGGAAGTCCGTTAGTCCTTCGCCAGGTGACTGTTTAATGGCGAATATGTCGTTCACCCTCGCCTCTGCTTTCTTAGCTCCGGTATGGGAAGTGACAAACTTGTCGGCCATCTTCTTGAATGTTTCTATGGAGCGAGCTGGTAACTATTAGTACCTCGTTAGTTCTCCCCGGTGAGGGTTTCACCAAACTTCTTCAGCAATATGGAATACACTTGATCTTTGGAGAGGTCGTTGCCTTGCACTGTGATCTAGCTCAACTATGTCTTATAAAAAGACTAAGCGGGCGTTGCAATATAATCTGAGTATTTTTCTGAGAGTCGAATCCCACAGGGAATTAAACTATCAATTATTGTTATCAGACTCACTCGATTCTTCGTAATCAATTTCCCAAAGGTTAATAATAACAATTTGTTGGTATTTTTACTAACTAAAACTGAATGAAATTAAGTAGACTAAAAGAAAACTAATATTGAGTTGTAAACAAATGCGAGAAAGATCTAACTTTATGGTTTCCCCCGCTGATGAAATCCCTTCTTGTATATTTCCTATTGTTTGGTCTATTATCTCTATCAATCATGAGCACTCTTGCTACCGTAAATCTCTCCCGAGTAATTACGACAATTTACTAGACGCAATCTCCCTAGCTACGCTAGCTTGCTTTTATTATAGCTCACTTTAGATTGCACCCAAGGTATCGTTATCCCTAATCCAACCTTTAAACCCTCGGTTATGGATCCCTCATATACTTTAGGAGTGGTGTTGTTCAACAACTACCTACATATGCACTCTGTCCGGAGCAGATACATATTAAATAGGCACAACTAATTGAGGGCCCTTCAATCAACTACAATAAGAACTTAGTTGAACAAATAGAGATTGAAACCAAGCAAACTATATTAATATAACAAGATTTTCATCCTCAACGTGTTCCACCAAAACCTTAGACTAAATAGGTTAGCTACTCATAATTGTACTGAAAATAACAATAGAAGAATTCATCAACAATGACAAAAATACAAGGAAGAGAGATGAGATTTGATGCCCAATTGCCCTCCTTTCCTCTTGCCTTTGTTTTTCTTGAACAACACTCTAAACCTGATTAATTACCTCTTTTGGGCGAGTTGAACCTTATATAGGTTAAGTGGAATTGCTCCAAACTTTCAATTCTACCCCTGGAAAATAACGCGTTCGACTGGACTAGCGCGCCCGCGATAGTCATCGCGCTACGGGGCGCGCTAATGGCTAAACATTCTGACTGGGGATTGCTGGACTAGCGCGATCGCGCTAATGGGCGTGCTAGTGGACTTGTAACCTGCCCCAACAATTTTCTTCCTTCTTTTCACACGTTAAATACTCCAAGGGCCTTTCTCCTTCAATTTGGCTCCAAACACCATCCTAGGTCATCATAAGCGCGTTTTGCTCCTGCGAAACATAAAATCAACAATTAGAGCCATTTTAACATCATTTCTTATTCCTAAGGCAGTGAAGCATCATTAAGTTGAAGTAAATATATACACTAAACTATGTGAATTTAGCCTATTATCAACACCCCACACTTAAATCATTGCTAGTCCTCGAGCAATCCACTATACTCTACAAAGGTCCTTTCATCAAGCATTTCCCTAATGTTTCAAACCACGAACATATTACAGGAGTTATACCTAGAAATGTAACATCCATGCCTCAAGGGTCGACTCTCACATGCCATGCAATATTCCTACTTCCTCAAAGTAATCTACATAGAGGTCAAGACTTACCTTTCCGTCATGAATCAAGTGCCCTCACATCACACACACGAGAGTAGTTCCACAAGAATAATATTAAGAACATGTAGGAACTCAAATAGAAAGAATTCACTCACTCCCGGAAAGAGTATTCATATTCCACAAAGATACACCATAGGCTTGCCCGTAGTGTAATACTCTACTAATCGAACCCATTCAGTCTAAGATCAATTAGGTCTTCATTTGGTTGAAATGTAGGCTAAGGGACGGGTAAGATATATTTATATATAGTGACTAACCTCCCTAAGCACTTTTAATACAATTACTTTAGCTTTCAGACCATTCTTATGCCCGACCAGAATTTCCACCACACTTCTCTTTATATTTACCCCAAACTCCCTTAGGTGCAATTCTATCGAATCACCATTTATTAAGGACTGAATTTATTCATTGTCCTTTCTCTTATTTTTTTTTCAAGTGGCGCTTATTCTTTCATTTTTTCACACTTTTGCACCTTTCCTTATATTTCTTTGATTTCACTCAAAAACCAAACCACCACCCCACACTTTGACTTTTACATAATCTCTAACAATTTAAGTGCTCATGGGAGGTACAGGGTTCAAACAGACAGGCCATTCAAACAATTGGGTAAGGTTTGTAATGTGGTTGTCAAAGAAACATTCTTATAAGCTCAAAGGGGTTAACTATGGTAAATTACAATCAGGTGTATACACTTTTATATCCGGCTTAACAAAGAAATGCCTATATCACTTCTAAGACTGAACGAACTACTATCTCGCTTTGCAAACACACATGGAAAGTTCTAGACATCGAATGTGGACATAGAATACAATGCGACACCTCACACACATATGGAACATGACTCACTCCAGATTAGCTTATCACGACACTCTCACCGAGCATTCAAGTCAGTTACAACATACAAATTTAAGGCATTCCACAAGAGTCAACAAATGAGTCTAAGCGTCACCACTCTAGTGTCTTTTGTGTTCGGGTGTAACAACGCTAAGGGATGCTTCTCTTATTTTAGATCCTTTCCCAAAACACCTTACAACTAAAAATAAAAAAATTTAACTATACCCGATTCAAGCTAAATCCTTGGAAAAGAACCGCGGTCAAAATAAAAACCAAGGGAAAGTTGCTACACTACCTAAAAAGAAAATAATTTTTTTTTTTTGGTGTTTTCTTTGGACTAGCTTCCCTAAAAAAACTGCCTAAGAAGTCCGTCATCAGGAAGAGTCCACTCTATTTTCTATTTTTTTTTGTCGACTTAGACCCTCAAGAACCCTGTCGAAAGGGATCCGTCGTCGGGCCAAGACGAATTAATTAATTACACTATTTACAATCACAAACAACAGAAGCAAAAACAACTCAAAAGAAAATAATGAAAACAACTAACAATTATGCTAACTCACAAGAAAAATGAAGAAAACAACTACCCATTTTTTATCTAAATTTATACATGTACAAGGGAATCCTTCCCCCACCCCACACTTAATATGAGGACATGTCCCCATGGCAATCAAAATAAACAGATAGGTAAGGGGACTTCCCTGAAAGCGCAGTCCTGGTCGGAGACTATCCCTGGGTCCAGATGACAAGCGCGACCCAGGGCTCGGAGCCAACCCATGATTTTCTTTTCAGATTTCTTCTATTGGGTAGCTACGACATCAACTCGCGCACCCAGGTCTGTGACCGAAGTGCACAGTTCCACCATGTCCTGCTCCAGGTGGTCTAGCCTATAACTCTGACGGGCCCTCCACATCAGCAGCCTGCGCCTGAGTGGGCTCCACCTCCTCCTCCATATGTTT
The DNA here is from genome assembly GCA_005239505.1 of Nicotiana paniculata. Classification (NCBI taxonomy): domain Eukaryota; kingdom Viridiplantae; phylum Streptophyta; class Magnoliopsida; order Solanales; family Solanaceae; genus Nicotiana; species Nicotiana paniculata. The sequence continues at coordinate 9,423 of MDKI01068276.1, forward strand.
TTGCTCCTCCTCCACATTTTGTTGCGCCTCCTCCTCAGCTTCCACATCCAACTTATTCTCCTCCTCATCATCATCAACAACCATTGCTTCCTTTCCAATAGTGACCCTATCAGCTCTGAAGGCGTACGCCGTTGGCACTCTACCATCCATCGCCAAGTTGCCTGGTACTCCAGCTGCAAGGCACAATCTGGTGACCAGAGATGGGAAGAAGAAACCATACCTCTGAACCTTACAGCGGACGAACATCTCCTCATGCATAAGCCTGGCCACGTCAAATTCGCGGTCTGTCATGAAGCACCAGATCAAACACCCGCGAGGAATGTTCACCTCCGAGGTGTTGTGGGATGGGAGTAGGCGGTTGTTAATCAGGTAGAGCCAACATTTATCCTCAAAGGTGAGGGCTGAAGAGTGAAACTTCTGCCCGTACTTGTACCACTTTCTATCTGCGTTCGAGACACAAATGGTTGGGAAGAATGTTTCCCACTGAGTATAGCGCCGACCATATGCCTCATAGCTGTCCTCGTACATATCCACGGGGCCTGGCAATCGATAAAATGTCCGAATGGCCTCCACATAGGTGTTTACCTGCTTCTTCCTCATTGTTACCACATGATCCTTGTGTTCCAGGCAGGTTGCATAAAACTCCTCAAAGAACACATCTAGTCTCCCCCGCATCAACATATTATACATCCTTTGGCAGTAACGTCGGAGTGAGTCTGTATCTATGCCACATTCAGGTATGGATGCCTTTGATTCCTTTGCCGCAAACCTGTCCTGGGCCTTAGATGATACAAATTTATTGTTGTTGAAGGGCCGAGTGTCAACAGACCTGCGTGGCCTTCCGGAGGAAGAACCTGCTTGTCTGCCTGAGGAGGAGCCGGTGGCTTGACGCTTTCGGGGAGCCATTGTACCTACAAAAAGCACATCATGAATTCAGCACCAACGAGGTGACCCAATGTGGTTACTCAGACTTCACCTTACAATTGGTCACAATAACTGTCCTTCAGTGAGGCATTTATACAAACACATGGTGGGCATTATTCACAAGAGCCCCCATTTAACAAGTTGAAGCGCCAACTGTTGGTTGAATTCCCAATGCACACGCAAGTGTACGTGGTCGACAAGTAATATAGGATT
>ML332046.1:0-48483 GCA_005239505.1 Nicotiana paniculata
CAGTATTTAAACACATAATGTGGAAATGAAAGCGTGTCCTAAGTTGGGGACCTCTTTGTGCCTGAGGTAGCCTAGCGACAAATTGATTTGGAGAACTTTAAATGCTAAATGCCTCATTTTATTGATAATAAAATAGACAAATCCCGAAGCGACAGACGAAAAATAAAAATAACTAATGGACATTGGCCTTATTACATTGTTAGAAAAATAAAGACATTCCTATCTACTTGGTCCAGAAGGACCTTCCCCAGATTCAGCATTCCTGCTTTCTTCTAACAGCTTTCCCAGCTCGCGAAGTCCCAACAACAGATAAGTTCTGGCTAGGTATCCCCCTGCAGCTCCCTCAACCTTTTGACAATCTTCAACCCTTTTGATGAACTTTTCTTCTAAATCGATTATACCTCATTCCAAATATCCCAGCCTCTTGTTGTCACTAATAGCCATGTCCTTCCATTCCCCGATCAGTCTTTTGTTGGACTCATGTATCTTGTGGTGATCATCCTTATTTTCCCGGATCCTTTTACGCAATTGGTTCAACTTGACTTATGCTTCAGCCCTTTCATCTACAACCCTGTGACCTCGGACGTACCCTGGCTTGCTCTGAACACCCAAATCTTCTTCTAACTAGCCCAGATAGAAAGGGGTATAACCGGCATGATACCTGTCCGACTAGATGGTGTCTTTCTAAAGTATAACCTTGCAGTTCCATAGGTGCTGAGCTTGTCACTTGTAAGGACTGTCATTATTTTGAAAGTCAGCTCGGAGATGGCTCATCTTCTCGACCCTAGGGATGACATGCTTCCTTCCTGCTTGCCTCATAACTCGAAGAGGGACGTAAGGGTATGTCCCCCTTAGACCAATTAGTACCAAAAATGATGCGTCTCGGGATCGAATGATGAACTCATCCGTTGGAAACCATTCGAACATCCATTGAACCTGTTCTTCAGTCAGGTTATCAAAAAGCTCGACCCATCCTTCAGCATCTTCAGGTTGAGCGAACATGTCAGGGATATAGTTCATTCTCTTTGGGTGATGGAAATTTATGTGGTCATCCCACATTCGACGGTGGATGTCCTGTCGATATTCCCTGTTTTGGAGATGTTCTACAAGCCAGAGTTGGAGTAACAGATTGCAACCTTCAAAATGCTTTGCTCCTTGTTGACTTTTTTCTAAGGCCCGGTACATATCTGCAACGATCATGGGCACAATGCTGAAATATTACCCATTTAACCCTTCCATTATGGTCTTACTATCATGGCTAGCCTGGTATGGATCCTTTATTTCTTCATCGGGAACACGATCAATCCCAAAAAGCAGAACATAAAAATGAACACTCGACGATGGACGTGTCCTAGAGAGGTGATAGCAAACTCGTCATGGTAGGTACGATATGATTTGCTGTAGTTGTACCGTTCGTACAAGTAGTCAAAGGAATGTATGAATCCTCCAGACATACCAATTTCGCGTGCTTTTTTAGACCTACCATTTTAAGGAAACTTCTGCCTGTGTGGTTCTCAGGTATCATCAACCTCGAAGTTTCCCATACTAGGTTAGCCAACCCTTCTATCTCTTCTATCAACGGTGCCATTTTGATGTTCCCAAAGCGGAACACAGATCTTTCGCGATCCCAAAATAGGGTAGCAACCTTTACTATCATTTTGTTAGGATGGATTTTCAGAAGAGATGGTATATTACCCAAGTGTTTCCTGACGATAGCTTTGTCGCTAGTGTGTAGATCCTATCACCAACTCAGCAATTTTGGGCGGATGTTGGAGACCATGCCGAATCTGGGGACTTCGTGCCTCATTTTTTTTCTGCAAAACAAATAGGTTAGGCCCTTACCCCCACCGGACTCGACTATTTAATGTCAATAATTAGAAGGAATCATTTAGTTCTCCAAATAAATGCACAGAACGTGAGGGCGTCCGTTTGGGTTTAGAGAAACTTGGTGGATTTTTGGATAAGGCTATCTTAAAAGCTATCGTGTGGATGACACTTTAGCTTTTACTAGGTTTGACCATGATGCATGCAACAGTTCAAAAGAGTAAGGTTTCTATGGGGTTTTAGACTGGTACCCTTGAGCGGACAACTCAAGGGGGAAAGGCACGGAACCGTCGTCTGCACCGCTGATCGACTAGTTTTACCGCTAATAAGCCTTTCCAAATTTAGTGGGTGATAATATAGGAAAGACGCAACCACTCATCAAGAGTTGCTATAGTATTTTGGTTGGCACGAGTGGAGTATTAATGTTGATCATGATTTATGCAATAAGTATTAAAACAAGTTGTCACGTATTTGCACGTTATAGAAAGCGGTAAAAACAGTAAAAATGATTTAAAGGAGTTACAAAAAGGAAACAAAGAGACATGTCAGTTACGTTTGGAAATAAATACTCGAAGTAAACAATTAATTACATGCAATGGGAATGGGAAAGGGTGCAAGTGATTAAAATAAGGCATAAATTCACGAAACAACTTGAAATGGTAAAAGCCTATAATTCCCCATCAGAGTCACCATGCTATCGCGCACCCTTTTTCCTCGCGGAGATCGGGTTTATGACATTGGCTGGGACAACTCGTTCCTTTCGGGAAAGGGTTTGCATATTTTGAAGAGTCTCCACCTAACGATTTTAATGGTGCGTTAGGGCACCTAAAGGGTTCAATTACAACTACGTTGCTAACCAGAGATTTGGGTAAGGGGCTTGAAATTATCCTAAGGGGAAGGTGTTAGGCACCCCTCAGGATCCACAGGTGTGGTTCCAGGCCAAATGGTTTCGTGAATTTGTAAAAATAGCAAATAACAAGTAAGGGCTCAAATAGAGGGGAATTAAGTCTTAAACATACCTGTGTTTAGAAAAAAAAGTAGGGATAATTACGAACTACCGTATACAAGTGTCCTAGGTTTGTAATAATATGGATCACATAAATGCAATACCTGGTAATCACTTCTCAAATAGGGCCTACACGTGGTATTAGCGCACCGGTCATCATATCCATATTCTACCCTTCCCGCCCCGTGAAGGTGATTAAGGCGTGTGTTGGTCATGGATTCTATTGCGTGCTATTGCCCGTCCCATACTATCCGTTCCGGAGGAGGTTAGGACTACTATCCTAAAAGGTGAGTACTAGGCAGAACCTCATGTTTAAGGGGAAAAATTCTAAGGCAACAAGAAAAGAACATATTGGACTGCAGTCAGTGGGAAATACATAGGAGCATATAGGAAGCTCAGATTTTCCTCCGCATATAATGCATATAATTAGCACGACTCAAACATATATAAGGACAGTATTGTCAATTAAGATCCTAAGAAATGGTATCTAGGTGAATTCAGAGGATAAACAGACAGGCAGACTTGTTTTATAACTCAAGGAAAACATGCTCTTAATCAGTTTGCCTACTGATGTAAAAGAAATACCTATTAGTGTTAAGCAGCACACACAAGAGAGGCAGATTTATAATTTTGAAAAATTAGTCACCTAAGGCTTGCCTAGGCAGGGGTAGTGTATATTAACAGAATTATTAAAGGAACTATTGCAAATTATTACTTAAACATGCCATTCTTGGTTGTTCAGAACACAGAAGCATTACCAATTATTTTTTTTTTTGGAGAAAACTGAGTGGGATGGTTATACTTTTTATACATTAGTAGTTAGACGAAATGTAGTTGAGCGAATTAGGGCCCTATAACATGATATCTAATGCAAAGATAGAGATGCAGAATGATGCGTATGCGGAATTCCTAAGCATGATTTCTAAATGCTCAGTATTAATCATGGTTTCAGAAGATGCTAGAATGATAATTTATTTTAATGTTGTTTAGCCTAAGACAAGATTTCAAAGCATACATGGCAGTGTGGAACATGACAGTAGAAAATACCATTTATTAGCAGGATTTTTCTAAGTAAAAGTGAACATGCTGAAACAGTAGGTATGAGACCTAATAAACATGATTTCTAATGCATGAATTTGAACATATGGGCCTAAACATGATCTCTATTGCACAGATAGGAAATAAAATCAAACAACATGGTTTCTAATGCATGAGTTTTAACACATGGCCCTTAACATGATCTCTATTGCACATATAGGAAATAAAGTCTAATAGCATGATTTCTATCCCTTTAATAGCTAATGCATGCGTAGCTACCCCTCCCTTTTCACTATCCATCCCCTAAGTTGTTTACAGATTATTACAAGCCAGGGAATTATGAATTACACAACCAAAGGAAAATAAGAAGTTACTTCTATAGGGAGCCTTCAATTAGGACCAGATCTTCCAGACATCACTGCCTTATGGTATTGCATAGCCTTTTCATAATCCGGATGTGTCAGAGTTCCCTAAGGACCTCAAGGGCTCCCGGGCAGTTCTCACACCCAGACATAGCCAAAGAATTAAGCATGTGCAGTGTGAAAGGGCCATTCTTGTGTGTCAAAGTTCAGAGGGTACTCAAAGGGTTCCCAAAGCAGTGCTCACACGAAGGGGGCTAAACTTAGACTTCTAAGAGTGTATGTGAGAGTGTTTTTTATTTAAAAAGATTTAAGTAAGGAATAGTTTTGAGCAAGGGTAAGTAAGAAAACAGTTTTTGATGAAGGAAATAGAAGCTTAACATCATACAAGGACCAAGGATAGTCCAACAATCACAAATAGGGGTAAGGGGATTAGGGACAAATACAGATCATGGAAGTGCATACATACAGCAGACGGATACGCACACAGACATACAATCAGGAACTCCTAAGGGTATAGAGGATCAGAGAGTATAGTGCTTGGTCAGATTAACACCTAAGGCCATGGTTAAACTAATGTACCAGTCATAGGCATGTAAGAAGTAGGTGCTAAGTGTACAGAAACATGTTGGTCATAAGCAGATAAAGCCTAATTTAAACATGCAAATGGGAGTTCAGGGTCCTAGATATATCCTGAAGAATAAGTAAGCAAGTCGGATGCATACTGAATCACAACAGTAATGAAACATGTTGGTTTGAGGACTGATATATAAATTAGAACATACCAGTGAATTAAAGAAAGCAATAACACAAACAGGAAAGTAGGAGAATGCACAATAGTTAGCCTTGGCTTGCAGCCGGCTAACCCAAAGTAGAAGTAATTAGCACAGAAGAGAGAGCATAAAGTCTTTTAAATTGTGAGAGAGACTTTTTGAATAGATTAGTTCGTGTGTGTATGTGTGTGTGTATGAATAGAGTATATATAGTTTTGAAAACTTGATGAAAAATAAGGAAAGAACAAGAATTAACCAGTGATTGTGGGACGGAATATCAATCAGTACCCAATTAGCACAAGTATCCCTATAATCAAGGGAGTAATTCACACGGTCAGTATTAAATAAGGAAAGAACCATATATAGCTTAGAGGAATATAAGAACAGTGTAAGTATAATAGGCAATTAGGTATCCCTTAATTGAAGGGGTTAAACTCAAATGGCTAGTAGGTAAAAATAATAATTAAGGAAAGTTCTGATGCCTGTAACATATAAGGAAGCAGTTTCACCCCTAATCCAACATGCAGTTAAGGCTAGGTCAAGAAAATATCACTTATGGGAATAACAATTAATTAACAGTTAATCATTTATGTAACAAGGTAAGAAAACAAAGTTGGAAATAAGAACATCTCATAAGAAATCAGGGATTCAAAATTGGTACTAATTAAGGGATGGCCTCATGTATCTAAGGAAACATGCCTAATCAGTAGAGGATATCGTATGAAAAATCAGTATAGTACTACTCATAATCATTCAGGAATTCAAGACAGTAGTGATTCAAGCAGGGTGAACACACAAGAAGCAGCAGAATCAAAGACCCAAATAGCATAGTGAAGTAACAATCACAAAGAAAAATGGATTACTCATGGGAAACAGACACACATACAAATCGAAAGAAAAGACATGCTCAGCATTTAGAACACAGTGTTAAAACTAAATAAATCATGATTAAAAGTGATAAAATGTTTAAGCATATTAGAAAAATAACTTAAACTTCAAGAAATCATTTGAAGAAAAGGTCTCAGCAACCCTAAGTGAAAAACTTGTTTAAAAATTGAAAACCTTTGAGAAAAAATGTAACAATACTCGTAATAAACCCGGATCTAGTGTAGATCTAAGAGAATAGGAAGGTTTTTGAAGAAAACATGTAAAAAGATTCATGATATACACAGACATAAGACAGATCTAAAGGAATCGTGAAAATACCAAGGAAGGTTTCAGAGAGTTAAAAAAACGAGAAAAACCTTAAAGATGTTGCTGGTGTTAACCGGAAAAGTCATGGCTCTTACTCAGACGGCTAGAGGAGGCCGGAAGATGGCATGAGAGACCATAGGTAGGAGCAGAACCGCTCCAGGCTCGCCTGAGGGCCTTAGGATGCCATTAGACCGGTGTAGGGTGAAGCAATAACTAGGAAAGACCACAGTTTCTGGCGAGGGAACTAGCCGAAGAAGACGAACAAACTCCATTGGAGGTGAAGAGACAAGGGAAGGTTCTAGAGAGAACCAGAGAGAGATAGAGAGAGAATGAGAGATTGGGAAATGAGGGGTCAGAAGGGGGGGGGGTAGGTCTAGGTTTAATTATGGTAGGTGGGATCTGAGCCGTTGATCTAATTTGATCAACGACTCAGATAGATCCGAGGTTGGGCCGGGTATGGAATTGATTTGGGCTGGGTATGAAAAAATGCCAGTTATTATAAGGAGTTATTTTGGAGGGGTATATACAAACTAAAAATAATTTGAGAAAAACTTGGGTATCAACAGGGATTTTAACCTATTATTTACTCTCTTTTACTTTTGTTATAGGCCAAAAATGCTTGAAGGTATTCTCGGAAACTAATGAAATATACTTGCTAGTACGGATTGTTCAAAATGAGCCAAAGGAATCAAATCAACTCATAAAAGAGTCAAAAGTTGAACAAAAACAAAGTCTAGACAAAGAGGACTGCAGTGCGGACCGCATAAATATTGTGCGGCCGCAAAAGCCAATGCGCAACCACGATAAAAAATATGCGGTTCCGCAAGAGGGAGATTCAGAGAGTGCAATTTTGAGCCATATAATGAGCGCGGACCGCACCAGAATTGTGCGATTGCGAAAGTCCCTTTGCAGCTGCAACCAAAATTATGGGGTCCGCAGTTAACAAGAATCAGAAAGTTGACAATTTGGGAAAAATGAAAGAGTGCGGACCGCGCCAAAATTGTGTGGCAGCAGGATGTCAAGCGCCATTACACACAATTGTGCGATCCGCGATGATGAAGGTTCAGAGAGTTGTCTCAAGCAAAAATAAGCAAGTGCGGACTGCATCACTTTTATGCGACCGCATAATCAAGAGCGCGATCGCACTTAGAATCATGCGGACCGCAAAAGTCTAGAATTAAAAGAGAAGAATGCGGACCGCACTAGAATTGTGCAGCCGCGAAAGCAAGAATGCGACCGCACTCAGAATTATGCGGCCGCACAACCTCCGGAGGGGCAATTTTGTCAGATATTTTCAGATTAGTATAAATATAACTTTTTCATTTTTAGGGCATATAATGTTTTGCATGATTACCTGAGATTGATGGTTTTGCTATTTTGGAAATTTTGTACTAGATTCACTTCTTAACATTAAATTTTCATCCCATAATCTAATATTATGGATTTTATCTTCATTTCATCTTTAGTTTCTTGTATTTTCATGTGTAGCTAAACCCATAGCTTGGGTTGTGACCCAACCCTAGTGTGGGTATTTAATGGGTGTTTGATTTTCGGGCTTGAAGATATTCGGGAGAGGGTGGGCGTGGCTCCCCTGGACGACAAGATGCGGGAAACGTGACTTAGATGGTTTAGACAGGTGCGGAGGAGAACCCTAGATGCACCGGTTACGAGGTGTGAGTGGTTGACCTTGGCAGGTACGAGAAGAGGCAGAGGGCGGCCTAAGAAGTATTGGGACGAGTTGATCAGGCAGGACATGGCGCGACTTCAGATTTCTGAGGACATGGCTTTTGATAGGAACATGTGGAGGTCGAGCATTAAGGTGGTAGGCTAGGGGTAGTCGAGAGTTCTTCCCTCTTTGTACCGGATAGTCTGATAGATTTTTGTTTAGGTTTGTTAGCGGTCTATGTTGTATTCACATTGTTGTTTTGCATAGTTTTGTGTTATTGTCCTTTCACTTATCGTTGTTATTTTTTTCTTTCTGGCATCTTTTGTTGTTACATGCCTTTTCTCTAGAATTAATGGTTGCAAACATTGATTCATGCCTTTATGACTTAGTCTCTATTTGAGAAAGAGGGACTAAGTCTAGGAAAACTAGGCTAACAAGGAATTGGGGTGAACGCAAGAAATTGATAGCCCCAATTAAAGGGTTAAACCTAGAGATAGTAATACCCGACTTAAGATAATATCACTTGATTTGTATGGATACCCATTTGGCCATTTGGACTTGAGAAAGCCAAATTGGGCAAAATCACTCAAACTACCGAGAGGTATAGAGTGAGTACCCCGATGTGATAGCTATATTACAATCCCAACTAATCAAGCTTGCCCTAGATTTTGATACTCGTTAGATATCCACCTAGGTAGAAATCACGACCTTAGTCTCTTTTAACACTTGAAAAACAACAACAAAAAATATTGTCCTTAGTTCAATTATTGCAATCAATAGAGTAAAGATAGAAGTAGAATACAAAACCCAAACTTGTGGAAGTGTAATTAGATTCAAAGCCCGCAATTCTCTTAGATAATAACCTAATTCCAAACATTAACTCCCTGTATATTCGATCCCACCTTAATTGGGTTAAAATTGCATCAACCACCTCAATAGTAGTGTAGTCTTGGACCCAATCAATTTTTGTCGCCGTTGTCGTGGAGTTAGACGGTCTTAGCTATATATCTAAGTATTTGTGTGTTTTGTTTTTTTTCCTTCCGTTTTACCTCAGGGTGAACCTAATTTTATCCACCTCCACAAGGAACTTCATGATTATGGGCTATAGCTGAGTTGACAACCACCATGATACAATTGGCCAAGGCTCAGCTTCAACAGGTTCAGGGGCCAAAATAGGTAAATGCCATGGAAGGAGTAAACATTATGGTCAACAAGAGAAGACAACGAGGTCAACAAGTTCAAAACAATCTGGAGCAATTTGAGCAAATTAGTAGTGGGTACAATCAAGATGTTGCATTTGATGATCAAAGTGAAGAGGTTCAATATGTCAACAATTATCAAGGTCAACGCAGCAATGCTCCAAATTAACAATAGTGGAGATCACAGAGAAACCAAGTAAATTGGGGCAACCAAGATCAACAAAGAAACTTGAATAGTGGCAGCAACAACAACCAAGGCAATTGGGGAACAACAATCAAAATAGGGGTAATCAAGGAAATCAAGGCAATTGGTGAGGAAATAATCAAGGCAACTGGGATGGCAACAATCAAAGTAATTGGGGAGGCAATAACAATCAAGGGGGTTGGAACAAATACAATCAAGGAAATCAGGGGTCGGGCTTTCAAAGGCTCCCGATGTATCAACAACCAAACAACCCGCCTCCATATCCATTGCAAGGTCCTAGTTATTCCAACAATGAGATGGGACGGATTGAAAACATGTTCAAGCAGGTGATGGAGAAAAACTTCGACTCTGATGCCCAATTAACCTCCCACAACACTTCTATCCGTAACTTGGAAGTCCAACTTGGCCAAATTGATCAAGCTTTGAATACTCTCCCTAGAGGGGCACTACCAAGTGATACAGTGGTGAACCCGAAGGGTGGGAACAACACGGGGCATGCTATTGCGGTGACAACAAGAAGTGGGAGAGGTGGAGTTGCTAGTACCTCAAACTCAAGAAAGAATATGAATGATGATGCGTTAGTGCAAGATGATGATGAGCCAAGCAATGATGTTCAAGAAAATGATGAGGTGAGGATAGACATTGATGAAAATGTGGAGGAGACACAAGATGATGTGAACCCATCTAGGGAACATGTGATAGACATACTGGACCGGTAGTTCCTAAAGACAAGGCTCCTTTTACAAGGCCTCCTCCACTATATCCTCAAAGGCTCGCAAAGCAAAACAATGAGAATCAATTCAAGAAATTCATTGATACGATAAAAAGTTTGTCCATAAATGCACCATTAGTTGAAGCCTTTGAACAAATGCCAGGATATGTCAAGTGCGTGAAGGACTTGGTAACAAAAAAGAGATCAATGAACTGTGAAACGATCAAAAAGCCACATCAAGTGAGTGCCATTGTGCATTCCATGGCTCCAAAGTTAGAATACCCCGGTGCCTTCACAATCCCGTGCACAATTGGAAGTGCCGATTTCGCCAAAGCTTTATGTGACTTGGGGCAAGCATTAACTTGATGCCCTATTCTGTGTTAAAGACATTGGGGATTGGACAACAAAGACCAACATCCATGAGGTTTCAAATGGCAGACCGGACAATGAAGAGGCCATTGGGGATAATTGGTGATGTGCTAGTTCGGGTCGACAAGTTCATACTTCCCGCAAATTTTGTGATACTTGACTGTGAGGTGCCAATCATTTTGGGGAGACCTTTCCTAGCTACTGGGAAGGCCTTAGTTGATGTGGAATCTGGTGAGATCACCCTCCTGGTGGGTGATGAAAAAGTTGTGCTCCATGTTTATAAGCCAATGAGGCAGCGTAATAGCAACGAAGTATGTTCATTCGTGGATCTTGTGATCGAAGTAATGGTTGATGACACAAGTAATATGATTAATGTTGAAGACCCATTGAAAGTTGTGTTATTGAATCATGATGAGGATGAGAAGGAAGTCTTGGTATAATGTGTCAATGATTTGCAAGGAATGGGATCATATACATATGGGCCCCAAAAGCTTTCCTTAGACCTTGAGAACCGGAAGACTCCACCAACAAAGCCCTCAATCGAGGAGCCTCCCACATTGGAGTTGAAGCCCTTTCCTTCACACCTCAGGTATGAGTTTTTAGGCCCTTGTTCCATTTTACCTATCTCGTGCTTAACTAACGTGCAGGTAGATTCCACCCTTGCGGTGCTCCAAAATGAAGAAGAAGGAAATAAGTTGGACATTGGCGGATATTCGGGGTATAACCCCTGCCTTTTGCATGCACAAAATCATATTGGAAGAGGATGAAAAACCCTCCATGGAACATCAAAGAAGGTTGAATGAGACCATGCAAGCGGTAGTCAAGAAAGAGATCATGAAGTGGTTGGATGTTGGGGTTGTCTACCCCATCTCCGATAGTTCATGGACTTCACCGGTACAATGTGTCCCAAAGAAGGGGGTCATGACTACGATTACAAATGACAAAAATGAATTGATCCCCACAAGAACTATCACCTATTGGAGAGTATGCATGGATTATAGGAAGCTCAACAAAGTGACTCGGAAAGATCATTTTCTGCTTCCATTTCTTGATCAGATGTGGGATAGGCTAGTTGGACGTGCTTATTATTGTTTCTTGGATGGGTATTCCGGATATAACCAGATTCTTCTTGCACCTGAAGAACAAGAGAAGACCACCTTCACTTGTCTGTATGGCACATTCGCATTCTCGCGGATGCTTTTTGGTTTATGTAATGCACCGGCTACTTTTGAGCAGTGTATGATGGCAATATTCACGGATATGGTAGAGGACTTCCTCGAGTTTTTCATAGATGATTTCACTGTTGTTGGGGATTCTTTTGAAGAGTGTTTGGACAATCTTGATAAGGTATTGGCACGTTGTGAAGAGACTACATTGGTGCTTAATTGGGAGAAGTGCCACTTTATGGTCGATGAGGGAATTGTCCTCGGCCACAAGATATCCAAGAATGGTATTGAAGTGGATAAAGGAAAAAGTGAAGTGATATCAAAACTCCCTCCTCCTACTTCCGTCAAAAGAGTAAGGAGCTTTCTAGGTCACGCGGGGTTTTACCGCCGGTTCATCAAGGATTTCTCAAAGGCGGTGAACCCCTTGTGCAAGTTGTTGGAAAAAGATGCCAAGTTTGTATTCAATGATGATTGTATGAAGGCATTGAGCTACTCGAGTATAGGTTGACTACCACTCACATCATTACCGCAGCAAATTGGAGGTTACCATTTGAGCTCATGTGCGATGCTAGCGACGTGGCGGTAGGAGCGGTATTGGGGAAAAAATTCAACAAGATCTTTCATCCGGTCTACTATGCTAGTAAGACCATAACCGAGGCCCAAGTCAACTATACAGTGACCAAGAAAGAACTCTTAGCCATTTTATTGGCTATGGAGAAGTTCCACCAGTACCTCATGGGTACCAAAGTGATTGTTCACACCGATCACAGGGCATTTCGTTATTTGATGAGTAAATAGGACTCTAAGGCTAGATTATGCGGTGGGTACTTATGCTAAAAGAATTTGATCTTGAAATCATAGACCGCAAAGGGAGTGAGAATCAAGTGGCGAACTACTTGTCTCGATTGGAGGAAGAGGGGAGGCCCCATGATGTCCTTGAGATCAATGATTCGTTTTCGAATGAACACTCCTTTCCATGTCTTTGACCGGGATGCCTTGGTTTGCCGATGTGGCAAACTATCTTGTGAGAGGCATTGTCCCGAATGAGTTCTCTTCAAACCAAAGGAAGAATCTCAAACTGTACTTCTTGGATTATTATTGGGACGAACCATATCTTTTCAAAATTTGCATTGATGGTGTTATCCGGAGATGTCTTCCAGAAGAAGATCAATTTTGTGTGCGGTCGCAAATCTGGAAGAGGGAAAATGGAAACTCTCTGAAGTTTGGCCTAACAAAAACCCTTAGTGATCCGCGACCGCGATCAAAATTCCACGGACCGCAAAAATTGTCCGACCGCAGCCATTTTTATGCGGACCACACCATTGATTCAACTGCTGAGTTAGAAAAGGTAAAGAGTGTGGACCGCATCAAAATTGTGCAGTCGCACTCAGATAAGTCGATGGGTCATCTTGGTCAGAGTATAAATAGTCCTTTCTGAGACTTTTCACACTTTACACACTCTGACCTCTCAAGCTAGACAAAAGCATAGTGCACTTTCTTTCTTGCTTTCAATCTCATCTCATATTCATCAAGTGTTGAATTCCTACTACATCTTCACTACTAGTATGTTGATTTCAATGAATTAGATTCTTCTTTTTCTCTTTCTTTTTCATTGTTTTAGTTTTATTTTTATCTAGGGTTAGATTCATGCCAAAAATATCAAATTGATGATTAAATCCTGTTTAGAGTCATATGGGTAGTGTTTGAATGCATGGTGGGGGTTGGGGTTAGTAGCTTTTCATGTTTAATTGACACATATCTTGACTAATTAGTGAAAACCATATGCAAGACTATAATTCAGTGCCGCTTAATTAGAATTTTCGCGGCCGCACACATTTTTGTGCGGTCCGCACTGATGTACGCAGTCGCATACATTATTGTGCGGTCCGCGATACCCTTGTTTCAAGGAACTTTTAATTGCTAAAATTATGCGGCCGCACTCAATTTTGTGTGGTCCGCAGTAGGTTTTTTGTGGCTGCACTCAATATTGTGCTGTCCACACATTTAATCTTCAGAAACCCAACAAAATGACTATGCGACCGCACTCAAAATTGTGCGGTCGGCGATGGGTTTTGTGCGGCCGAACTCAAAATTGTGTGGTCCGCACTGAGGTAACTTCAGAGAACCAGTAGTATGAAACTGGTATCTCCGCGACCGCACTCAACATTCTGCGGTCCACGATGGGCATTATGCGGCCACACTTATTTTTGTGCGATCCACGATGGTCAGTCGCGGCCGCACTCATTTTTGTGCGGTCCGCATTGCCCAGTTCTGAGAAGCAGTGTCTTTTTTTTTCAACTATGATTCTATAACACATGTTGAACCCCAATTTTAATTGAATTTCACTACTTGTATGTTGCATACAATGGTGCGTTCACGTGGTAGAGGTGATACTTCCAAAGGGAGGGAAGAATCCTTCCGAGGCCGGGGTCGAGGAAAACCCAACATTCCACTGTCAGTCCAGAAAGTGTTGCAAGATGCCAGTGAATACCTCGTCAAGAAATTTTAGGCCAATGTTTCCAACATAAAAAAGGGTACCAAGGTGACGAAGGTCCGGAACTTGAAAATCCGGTTTGATGGCCATGCACTGAACATATATGTACGGTTTGAGGAGGTTGAGGCAGTGCAATACCTGGAGAAGCTAGCTATGGGTGATGCAGTTTGCCCATGGCTAGCTGAGATACTAGCTATTCCGGGGACAACACCTGTATGGCTCACAACTGGAGTTCCAATATTCAGAGCCACCCTTAACATTTAAGCAAAAGGGTGGCAAACATTCATGTGCAGCCGTCTTGATCCATGCCAGCATTAGAACATCCTTCCACTCCCCCGGGCAGTATTATCAGCTTCCATCATGGTAGGATATCCTATTAATGTAGGAAAATTGATGTCCTTCAACATCTTCAATGCGGTCCGGAAAGAAGAAAGATCATATCCCTATCCCAACTTCCTCACAGAGTATTTCCAAGATCAAGGGGTAGAGTCAAGACATTTTGATGTTGAGGTAAAGACTAAGAAGTCTTTCTCATGGAACCACCTCATGGGAGCAGACAACCCTAAGTTCAAGGTTAAAGCCACTACCTCCACTGGCCAGTCTGAAGAGCTAGGGGTAGTGGGCACTGGGTTAGTTGTCGAGCCCTCCACAGCAGCCAGTACTTCTACAAGAGCAGTAGCCATGCCTCCTCCATCCTCCGGACCATCTGCCTCAGTGCCACTATCTGTGCCACTTTCAGTGCCTACATCTTCTACCTACCCTCAGACTGCACTGTGGGTTTCCCAAACATTATCCAGTCTCAACAACTGGATGCAGGCAGCTACCACAAAGCTGACTGCCATATCCAGTGTTGTGGCAGCACAACCATTAGCCCCAGCAGAGCTTCAGGTACCTCCATCAGTGGAGGAATCATTGAAGAAGATTTTGGACAACCAGAAGAAGATACTAGAGACTATTGATACACATGGGAAGATCATAAAGAATTTGGGGAAGTAGGTGAAGAAGATGCGGAAGACTCCGACATCAAAGAAGTCGGTGGACAAGTTGAGCAAGGAGGTTGAGAATATTACTTCTACTGGAGATAATCCACTGGACCTTCTCATGGAGCAGACAGTCCCAGCAGCACATGCAACAGTGCCCGAGAAAGCATAGGCAGCAGCCGGACAGTCTGAGGAGCCGGCTACAACTACACACACTGCTGAGGAGCTAATTCAGATGCTCAGCAATCCCGTACTTCCCCAGTCAGAGGATGTGGAGATTCAGTTAGGGGATATGGAGGATTCTGAGGATCCCATGCATGCTGAGGACACCGCACATGTTAAGACCCGATGCAGACTGAGACCACATAGAGAGTTTTCTCTACTCTCTACCCATTTTCCCTATTCTTATTTGTTATTAGCATTGAGGACAATGCTAGTTTTTCATTTGGGGGATGGTCCATTTTGATTTTGATACTTTGACATTTGGTATGTAATAACCATTACTATATTTTTCTTTATCTTCATTTTCCCTTTTGATAAATATATATTTTTATCATTTGATGTATATATTCATTTCCATTATGTATATATTCACTTTACTTTATCTTTGTATATATTCAGTTTAATTTTCATAGTTTTACTTCATAACTTCTTTCGTTGTTTTCCCTTAGTAACATAACTTCTTATTTACTTTAGTAGCTTCTTTTTAATATATTAGCATCTTTTTAAGTTTTGTGTTAACAATAAGCATTTTGTTTTCTTAATGCCACGATTTTTTTCAAAGGTGGATGTTGTGTGAACCGGGTGGCTCTTCCCAACGATGGATGGCTGTTATATTTTGTACCTTAGCATTAGGATGTGTCGTAGTAAATTCACATGAGTTCGAAGGGATTATGTCTATTAGGAGGTTATGGAGGGTTTAAGACATTATTATCATGATACTCTGTAAGTTTACAACCCTGATACCGTTAGAT
Organism: Nicotiana paniculata; assembly: GCA_005239505.1. Lineage (NCBI taxonomy): Eukaryota > Viridiplantae > Streptophyta > Magnoliopsida > Solanales > Solanaceae > Nicotiana > Nicotiana paniculata. The sequence continues at coordinate 15,960 of ML332046.1, forward strand.
ATTATGTTAGTGTGGTATTTTCTTTTAAGTGGAGTATTTTAGTAAAAGTTTTATAAGTATAATTTTTGATAGTGCCCATTATTACTATTTTAGGATATGATAAATTATACACATAATATGAGAAAATTTATGAGATTTTCTTTATTGTAAAGATAGAAATTATTTTTCTCACAAGAAAATGAGGTTATCTCTTTACCATTTTAAGAATTAAGCGTTCGAAAATTTGTACTATTTATATGAGATTAAAAAATTAGGAGTTGAGAAAATATATGTAATTTTACATGGATATTTTAATGAAATAATAGTGTATGTATTAATTTTATAAGGTACAACATGACCATGACAGTAAGGTGTATAAAGTGTGTTAAAAGTGAGTAGTATTTTAAGTAATTTGGGATAATTCTTAATTATGTGGGTAATTGGTTAATTATTGGTTAATAGGAGATTAACTAGTTAATTAAGTAATTGTAGGGTGATTAATTAAAGACTTAAACACCCCCTACTACCACCACGTGGCAGCAAATGCCTTAGGTAGTAATGACTCTTAGTTCATTAGGTTAGGTGTCTTATTAAGATGATTTTGTGACATTGACATGAGGTTTCTTTAGAAGATTATATTTATCATTGTTTGAGAGAACCCATATAGCCTTCAGAAATGAAGGTTTAAGTGGTATGGCACCTTATCATGAGCCTCGGCCGTTGAGTGATTTGCTGAAGTTCATGAACCATCAAATGACCTATTCCTGATAGTCTCCAATATCATTGAGCGATAATGTTAAAGTTATGTAATAGCCATACCTAACATATTCCCTCATTTTTTAAGAAGCCATTGTTGTATTTCTTAAAAGTTCCAAATCAACATCATTTTCCCTATTGTGAACAGAAATATAATTGTGGAATCCAAATCTTTTCTGGAGGGAAAAGGTCAATTTCATTAAAGTGCCCAACTGTACTTTCTTATGCCAAATTTGGTTTGTAATCACAGCACCATACCTCCCATTCTTTTGCTAACGGATAGAGCTTCATAGATCATTTGAAACTTCACAAACCAATATAGCTTGAGCTTTTTTGCAAATTTTAGGGAGTACGGTGTAATCTTTCTCATGAAAATAGGCTCAGGTATGTTAAGGCTATCCCTTCTTTCTTTTGGCATGATCCAAGTAACGATACTTAAACGTAATGTTATTCCACAAAAGGTTTTGCTCTTAGCAGCTAAGGATGTTTATGTCATTCATTCTCGTAAAGTGATATTCAAGCATGTCTAAGTATGTATCTAGTTCCCTGTTGAGGTATTTGATAATGATGATAATATTAATAATTATTGTAATACATACATATCGATTTACCACCGTACTACGGCCAGTTGGGCAGTTACATATTTACCACCGACCGGTCGGGCAGTCATGCATTTACCATCGAGCTACGGCCGGTTGGGTAGTTACACATTTACCACCGAGCTATGACCGGTTGGGCAGTCATACATTTACTACTATTGAAGACCGGTCGGGTAGTTACCACTGATCAGTTGGGCAGTCATGCATCATACGATATGGATAATACAAATAGTCTCAAAGAGAAGCATTATATTTGTAAGTATAATAAGTATGCATATACGGTGGCACTATTCAGGTTGATTCTTATATGTCTTTAATTAATGTTTAATTATTGTTATATTTCAGTTCTGCCTTACATATTCCGTACATTATTCGTACTGGTGTGCTTTTGTTGGGGGATGATGCATTCATGCATGTAGATATAGATAAACAGTTTGACGAGCCCTCATAGTAGACGATATTGGCTTCAGCGAAGGATCGGTAAGACTCCACCTCATTCCGAGTGCAACAGAGCCTATGAGTCATCGTGTTAGAAGTTTTCTACAGACTTATGGGTAGGTCGGTACCATGTCCCATTTGATGTCAAATAATCTTAGAGGCTTTGTAGACAGAGGTTCATTTTGTATAGTATGTCAGAGGCCTTGACGGCCCATATGTATTCATGTTTTAAGAAAAATGGTTCAGTGATATAGTGTTTTTCAACTTATAGTTGTACATTATGAGTTGTGGCCATGTGGGCCCATAATAGTTACGAAAGGAATGAGTTCACCTAAATCGACCTATGTATGTTCTAGTTTTGTTCGAATGATCATGAATTACAGAGTGGTTTGCTCGGGCTAGTGCGACACCCGGTGCCAGCCACGCCTCCCCAGGTTTGGGGCGCGACAAAGTGGTATCAGAGCAGGTCGTGTCCTAGGGAGTCTGCAAAGTCGTGCCTAGTATAGTCTCACTTATGGGTGTGTTGCACTCCACATTTATAATTGCGAGGCTATAGGGCATTTAGGAAATGTTACCCTTCTTTTATTTCCAGATCGTGCCATAGAGCTAAGTCGTAAGAAGTGAGTATAGAGTTTTCACCAAATTGTTTATGCACTAGAGGTGCTATAACAATAGAGCTTTAAGGTGTAGATGTAATTTCTACTTATGTGGAAGGGATGTTATGAAAGAAACAGAAGATACGATGCAAGATTTAAAAGGTAAGTCAGGTAAAAATGAAGAAGATACGAGATACTCAACTACAAAAGGTTGTAAGTAGTCGAGACTTCAGATAGAGGTTGAGTTTTAGTTTAATTTATAGAGGAGACTTTAGTGAAAATTTTGTAAATCTCTAAGAGTTAACATTCGAGGATGAATGTTCTAAAGGGGGGAGAGATGTTACATCCCGTACCTTAGCATTAGGATGTGTCGTAGTAAATCCATATGAGTTCGAAGGGATTATGTCTATTAGGAGGTTATGGAGGGTTTAAGACATTATTATTATGAGACCTTGTAAGTTTACAACCCTGATACCGTTAGATATTATGTTAGTGTGGTATTTTCTTTTATGTGGAGTATTTTAGTAAAAGTTTTATAAGTATAATTTTTGATAGTTACCATTATTACTATTTTCGGATATGATAAACTATACACATAATATGAGAAAGTTTATGAGATTTTCTTTATTGTAAAGATAGAAATTATTTTTTTCACAAGAAAAGGAGGTTATCTCTTTATCATTTTAAGAATTAGGCATTCGAAAATTTGTACTCTTTATATGAAATTAGGAAAATTAGAAGTTGAGAAAATATATGTAATTTTATATGGGTATTTTAATGAAATAATAGTGTGTGTATTAATTTTATATGGTACCACATGACCATGGTGGTAAGGTGTGTAAAGTGCGTTAAAAGTGAGTAGTATTTTAAGTAATTTGAGATAATTCTTAATTAGGTGGGTAATTGATTAATTATTGGTTAATGGTAGATTAACTAGTTAATTAAGGAATTGTAGGGTGATAAATTAAAGACTCTGGATAAGCCTAAACACCCCCCCCCCCCTCACGTGGAAGCAAACGCCTTAGGTAGTAGTGACTCTTAGTTCATTAGGTTAGGTGGCTTATTAAGATGTTGTGACATTGACATGAGGTTTGTTTAGAATATTATGTTTATCATTGTTTGAGAGAACCCATATAGCCTTCAGAAATGAAGGTTTAAGTGGTCTGGCACCTTAGCATGAGCATCGGCTGCTGAGTGATTTGCCGAAGTTCATGAACCATCAAATGACCTGTTCCTGATAGTCTCCAGTATCATTGAGTGATAATGTTAAACTTATGTAACAGCCATACCTAACATATTCCCTCAATTTTTAAGAAGCCATTGTTGTTGTCACGCCCCAACCTCGGGGAGCGCGACCAGCACTCAACCGAGTGAACCCGGTGGAGCAAGCTTTTCAAACATATCCTACCCGACTCACTCATATTCCAAAAAGGGAATGTGTCACCGTTCATTAACCCGGGGAGAGTTCAGCTATATAAATATGCATACGTTGCTAGTTCATTCTTCCTTACATACATTATATGATAATCAAACTTCTAAAAGTACTTTCAGTTTATGATTAAGTGGAATAGGGTTTCAACATACAACTAGATTCGATATCATCCCCCCATACATGACCCACATAAACGTCTACGGAGCCTCTATAGATACAAAAGACAAACGTGATAATGCCGGCAACAAGGCCCCGGCTATACCTCAAAAGATTGTAACTTATGAAAAAGAAGAACAACATATACTATACATAACCCCGGAAGAAGCGGGGCTCACCAAGATTGCTATGATGAGAAAGAGTGAGGGCACCTCTATCGGCGATCAGCGCTATCTGCAATAGAACCACCTACGTCAAAGATGTAGCACCCTGGAAAAAAGGACGTTAGTACCATCGAATAGTACTAGTAGATATGAACAGTTCCACTCTAAAATAGAATAAACAATAAACAGGTAGGAAAGCAGACATGGAAATCACATAGCACTTCACATGAATAGAGAATCACAAGTATGGGGTCTCATTGTTTCTTGTTTCGCCTTTCCATTCTTTTGACTAATAATCTCTTAATGCCAAGTGCCATGATGTATAATACAACCATGTCTTTTTACACGGAGTCCTATCTCGGCCCGACCGGCTAAGCCATCCCAAGTGGGACATCACCAACATCATAATTCATATTCATATTCCTGATGTAAATGCCACCATGTGTAAATCATGGCATCCGATCTCGGCCCGATCGGCTAAGCCATCTCACTTTGGGACATAACCATTTCATTTATTTACTCAATTCACATTTCACTTCCACCATTTATCATACAATTCTTGGAACTTGGACACTTTTTACAATTCGAGTTTTGATTCGCCTTTTTATCCGTTCAATGTCATCATCCTTCATATTAACGAGAACCAGCATATAACGAATTGCACACGTAATGGAAGGGGCATGTAGGATCATAATTCACATTTTCAAGTAGCATGATGACATGGTGGTCAACTAGATCAATTTAGAAATGGAAATCTTTCGACTCAACACCTAAAAACAATCAATTCAAGTATGATAAAGTAAGGGACTCATACCACCTATTGGACACCAACGAATTGATTTTTGTGAAGATTAGAGTTAGCCAAACATACCTGGATTGGGTCTTATCCCTAATTCCTACAAAAATTTCCGGAATCATTTATCTCTTTCAATCTATTTGATAAAATAGCATAATCAAATTGTAATTAGGAATCCGGTCATATTCCTAGCTCACTTGAGTATCATACTTATCATCACTAATTCGCTATAGTCCCATATCTCCCCTTTTAGTGGAAGATTTCCCTTTTCCTAGCTTAGGGTCATATGCATGCGAGATACTTACCCCTAAGCCCATGAATTACCTAAGTAGTTACTCTGTTTTAGAAGATATTCAAAAATTGTTGGGTTAATCTTAGATCCTTACTTGCAATGTTAAAGCTTTCTTGATACTCTTTAAAGACAAAACACAAATTGATGGATTTTGGGTGTTAGTTAGCTTCCTCCCCTTAGAACTCTCTCTCTCTCTCTCTCTAAAATATCGTAGAAAATGATTCTAACTGATCAAGGAAGGGTATTTTAATGATATAAATGTGGCTTGCAAACCTGCCGCAAAAGTGGCCTCAGTTGGGGGGCAACTGATCGAGTATGCGGCCATTGTACGACTCGCACAACAGTTATGCGATCGCATAATGCACCGCATAACAGTTATGCGGTCGCATAATAAGTCGCACAACTCCATTGGAAAAAATCCCATTGCGTATTTGCGACCAATATGCGGCCCGCATATCCATTATGCGATCGCATAATTGGTCGCATATTTGTCCTTAAACTAGGCCAACCCTATGATCCACCCTGCGACCATTATGCGGTCCACATATCGATTATGTGACCGTATAATGGGCCGCAGACACGCACTATTTCGCGAACATTTTCTTCTAAGTCCATAGGGTACTGTTCAATCCAAATGGTCTGAACCGCGGCGAGCAAGCTCGTCGCAAAGAATTTTCTACAAAAATAACAACGTGGGGATCTAACTGGGCGCCATTTTGGTTAAGAATTTTACGGGTCCTTACATCCTCCCCCACTTAAGATCATTCGTCCTCGAATGAGGGTTAAGGTTCACTTAGGTTTAGTCATACCATATGCCAACAACCTCAAATTTTTGCCTAACTCTCATATTTTTTTGAAAGTTTCGCCAGAGTTTCCTTTTTAATATGGCCTATCCACCTGCCAGAGAGCCCCCGAAACACATTCCGACAACCTTCATATGATCCGACAACACAATAGATTATAGAACAACTGAAGCTTCATAAAGGACGGATAACTAGGAAGGGAGAGTCTTTACACTATCCGAACAAGTAATACAAATATTCAGAGAAAACAACTTCATAGAACTATTACATGGTTATTTAAACAAATGAGGGTACTTCCATTTCATTTCATTCTCGGTTTCCTAAGTAGCTTACTCAACTTGCTAGTTTCGCCATAATACTTTTATAGATGTAATTTCTTTGTTCCTCAACTTTCGGACCTGTCTATCAAGAATAGCAACAGGAATTTCTTCATATGACAATTCTTCGTTAACCTCAATGGTCTCAACTGGCACGATGGTGGACGGGTCTCTAACTACCTTCTTCAACATGCACACATGAAATACCGGGTGCACCAATGACATTTCCAGAGGCAGCTCAAGCTTGCACGCTACCTGTCCTACCTTTTGAATGATTCTATATGGCCCGACATACCTTGGACTCAATTTCCCCTTATTTCCAAACCGCATGACCCCCTTCATGGGTGATACCTTTAAGAATACTCAATCATCTTCTTTGAACTCCAAGTTTCAGCGACGAACGTCGGAATAGGACTTCTGATGACTCTGAGCAATTTTCAACCGCTCCTTTATTATTTTAACCTTCTCCATAGCTAGATGAACGAGGTCTGGTCCTATTAGTTCAGCTTCTCCAACCTCGAACCATCCAATCAGCGACTTACATCTCCTATCATACAAGGCCTCAAACGGAACCATCAAGATGCTGGCATGAAAGCTGTTGTTATAACCAAATTCTATAAGCAGCAAATGATCATCCCAGCTACCTTGAATTCAAGAACACAAGCACGCAACATGTCCTCAAGCGTCTGAATAGTCCTCTCTGCTTTCCCGTCAGTCTGGTAATGGAAAGCCGTGCTGAGATTTACCTGTATACCCAAACCTTGTTGAAATTTCTTCCAGAAATTAGCTGTGAACTGGGCCAGTCGATCGGAGATGATGGAAATCGGAGTGCCATGAAGTCTGACTATTTCCTTGATATACAGTTGTGCATACTGCACCGCAGTGCCAGTGGATTTAACTAGTAAGAAGTGTGATGATTTTGTTAGTCGATCCACGATCACCCATATTGAGTCAAACTTGCGCCGAGTACGGGGTAACCCTAACACAAAATCCATATTGAACATTTCGCATTTCCAAATGGGAATTTCTATAAGTTGTGCCAACCTACCGGGCCTTTGATTCTCGGCCTTCACTTGTTGGCAACTTGGACATTTTTCCACAAAGTTCGCCACACCCCTCTTCATGTCATTCCACCAGTAAACTTCCTTGAGGTCATGATACATTTTCGTAGAACCTGGGTGCACAGAATATCTATAAGTGTGAGCTTCTGTCATGATCCTATCCTGGAGACCATCCACATTTGGAACACATAGCCGCCGTTGGTACCATAAGGTACCGTCATCCATGCCAAGAGAAAAATTCATAGTCCTATGCTTATGAATCCCTTTCTTCAGTTTTACAAACACAGGATCGTTGTATTGCTTCTGCTTGACCTCCGCCACAAGCGACGATTCCGCACAATCACCCCACCTTCATTAGAGTCCGCAAGACGAACCCCCAACCTGTCCAACTGGTGAACTTCTCAAGCCAAGGGTCTTTGACATTCTTCCAAGTGAGCCAAACTACCCATGATTTCCGACTAAGAGCGTCTGCCGCCACATTAGGTTTCCCCGGATGATACAAGATGTAAATCTCATAATCTTTGAGCAACTCAAGCCACCTTCTTTGCCTCAAGTTTAATTCCTTCTATTTGAAAATATGTTGAAGACTCTTGTGGTCCGTGAATACATCCACGTGGATCGTGAAACGGTTTGAAGACCTGATTCACAAGGTCCATGAAAGTTGTTGGAGCATTTGTGAGCCCGAATGGCATTACCAATTCAAATTGCCCATACCGGGTTCTGAGAGCTGTTTTTGAAATATCCTGATCCCTTATCTTTAACTGATGATACCCGGACCGCAAATCAATTGTGGAGAAGAACTAAGCACCTTGCAATTGATCAAACAAGTCATCTATTCTAGGCAATGGGTATTTGTTTTTAATTTTGACCTTGTTGAGTTGTCGCTAGTCAATACACATCCGCAGTGACCTATCTTTATTTCTAACAAAGAGAATCGGTGCGCCCCAAGGAGACACACTCGGTCGAATGAAACCTTTCTCTAGCAAATCCTTCAGTTGTTTCTTCAGTTCTTTTAATTTCACCGGCGCCATCCTATAGGGTGGAATGGATATAGGTTGCATGCCTATCATCACATCGATCCCAAAATCAATCTCCCTGTCTGGAGGAATCCCAGGGAGCTCATCCGAAAAGACATCAGGGAATTCATTTACAATTGACATAGATTCAAGGGTAGGCAGCTCAGCAGTGGTGTCTGAAACTCGGACCAAGTGATAGATGCACCCCTTCCTGATCATCTTTGAGGCCTTAAGGTAATAAATAAACCTACCTTTAGACATTACATTATTCCATTCCCACTCGACAAATGGCTCGTTAGGAAATTCAAGCCTCATAACTATGGTTCGGCAGTCGAGTTTGGCAAAACATGAATAAAGCCAATCCATTCCCATTATTACATCAAGGTCAATCATCCCCAGTTCAATAGATCGGCCATGGTATTCCAACCACGCACCGTGACAACACAATCTCTATAAACTCGCGCGACCGTAATAGACTCGCCATCCGGAGTAGATACAGAGAACGGCTCGTGAAGCTATTCCGGTTCTATCCCAAAGCTTGAAGCAACGTTAGGAGTACCATAGGATAAAGAAGATCTGGGATCAATAAGGGCATACACATCATAGTATTAACAGTCATTATACCTGTAACAACATCTGGAGAAGCCTCTGCACTCTGTCGGCCACTCATAGAATAGAACCGGTTGGATCCTCCCGAAACCCGTGCACCTTCCCTAGACGCACCACGCCCTGCGGGTGCTGGAAAGCCTCGGGTTGGAGCGCGTGTCGAAGATGTAGCAGCTGAAGAACTAGATGGCTAGGCTGAACCCCTACCGGTACCCTGGCGGGATGCACGACACTCACTCTGAATATGGAATCTCATCCCATATCCATAACACACTGGCATGTCCAGATAGCAGATTCCCGAATGTATCCTCCCACACTTATGACATGGGGACCTCTACTGCTGCTGGAATCTCCCTCCTGGTTGGCCCTGATGGTGGAACCCCCTGCTGCCCTAGTTGGGCCTAAAGCGACTCCCCTGCTGCTGACCATGCCCTGATGGCGGGGCACTGGCTGAAGACTGAACGCAAGACTGGGATGGCCCTGGTGATCCTCCCCAAGGAGTTGATCTCCCACCTCCGAATGAATCCCCAAGGTTGCCCGTTGATCGGGCCCTACCACTATCTTCTTGGTCCCTCCTGTGCTTTGACTTTCGAGCCTCTTTACCCTGGAAAAATGCCACCATTTTTCCATAGTTCATGTCATAATTTAGAGCAGTTGTGGAAGCTTCATTGATAACCAAGGGACTAAGGCCTTGCACAAATCGACGAACTCTGGCCTCCATAGCTGGAATCATATGAATAACATACTTTGACAGGCGCACAAACTCCATGTGATACTCCCACACACTTTACCACCTTGTTTAAGGGTCTCAAACTCCACAGCACGGGCTCCCTTAGTCTCGGCTAGCAGAAAATGGTATATGAAAGCCTCCGCGAACTCGTCCCACCTTGCCAGAGGGCTCCCCTCTTCACGGGAGTCCTCCCACATCTCAAAGCAGGAATATGCTACCCCTTTCAGACGATAGGAGGCCAAATCTACTCCCTCCGTATTCGTATAACGCATAACTCGGAGAGTTTTATGCATCTCATCAATGAAATCCGTCTACCTCGGGGTCAGTACCTGTGAACTCTGGATGGTCTAACTGAAGAAACCTGCTCACCCTGGAAACGGAAGAATCCCCTTGCGAGCTGAAAGAGGTGGGTGTACACTTTGACCTCTAGGCATGAGAAGCCACTAACTGAGTCAGCATCTGAATAGCTCCCCTAATATCCCTATCAGAAACACCAGACCCGGAAGCTGGGGCTGGAGGAGGATCAAGAATATTAGTGGGAGAGATGGTGGCACCCTCCGCATGAGTAGGAACTGGAGTAGTCTGAGCTGGAGTAGAAGAATCTGACAGCGTAATAGTCGAGGGATTATCCTCACCCAAACCATCGATTTGGAAATAAATAGCCACTCCTGGGGTGGTATTGACCTCCTGGCCAAATCTCTCCTTCTTCTTAGGTGCCATTTACTGAAAAACAATGCATGGGTTAGAGGAGAACAACCTCACATTCCACTATAAGGCCCCAACCTTAGGCTTTGATACCAAGTTTGTCACGCCCCAACCTTGGGGAGCGCGACCGGCGCTCAACCTAGTGAACCCGGTCGAGCAAGCCTTTCAAACTATCCTACCCAACTCACTCATATTCCAAAAAGGGAACGCATCACTATTCATTAACCCGGGGAGAGGTCAGTTATATAAATATGCATACGTTGCTAGTTCATTCTTCCTTACATACAATATATGATAATCAAACTTCCAAAAGTACTTAGATTAAGTTGGATAGGGTTACAATATACAACTAGATTCTATAACATCCCCGCCACCCATACATGACCCACATAAACGTCTATGGAGCCTCTATAGATACAAAAGACAAATGTGACAATGTCGTTAACAAGGCCCCGGCTATACCTCAAAAGATGGTAACTTATGCAAAATAAGTACAACATATACTATACATAACCCCGGGAAGAATTGGGGCTCACCAAGACTGCTATGATGAGAAAGAGTGAGGGCACCTCTATCAGCGATCAGTGCTATCTGCAATACAACCACCTACATGATTCAAAGATGTAGCGCCCCCAGAAAAAGGGACGTTAGTACCATCGAATAGTACTAGTATGTATGAACAGTTCCACTCTAAAATAGAATAAGCAATAAACATGTAGGAAAGCAGACATGGAAATCACATAGCATTTCACATGAATAGAGAATCACAAGTAGGGGGTCACATTGTTTCTTTTTTCGCCTTTCCATCCTTTTGATTAATAGTCTCTTAATGCCAAGTGCCTCGAGTTATAATACCAGTATGTCTTTTTACACAGAGTTCAGTCTCGGCCCAACCAGTTAAGTCATCCCAAGTGAGACATCACCAACATCATAATTCATATTCAAATTCCCGATGTAAATGCCACCATGTGTACATCATGGAATCCGATCTCGGCCCGATCGGCTAAGCCATCTCACTTTGGGACATAACCATTTCATTTATTTACTCAATTCACATTTCACTTCCACCATTTATCACACAATTATTGGCACTTGGACACTTTTTACAATTCGAGTTTTGATTCGCCTTTTTATCCGTTCAATGGCATCATCCTTCATATTAACGAGAACCAACATATAACAAATTGCACACGTAATGGAAGGGGCATGTAGGATCATAATTTACATTTTCAAGTAGCATGGTGACATGGTAGTCAACTAGATCAATTTAGAAACAGAAATCTTTCGACTCAACACCTAAAAACAATCAATTCAAGTATGATCAAGTAAGGGACTCATACCACCTATTGGACACCAACGAGTTGATTTTTATGAAAATTAAAGTTATCCATACATACCTAGATTGGGTCTTATACCTAATTCCCACAACAATTTACAGAATCCTTTAGCTCTTTCAATATATCTGACAAAATAGCATAATCAAATTGTAATTAGGAATCCGGTCATATTCCTAGCTAACTTGAGTATCATACTTATCATCACTAATTTGCTATAGTCCCATATATCCCTTTTAGTGGAAGATTTCCCTTTTCCTAGCTTAGGGTCACATGCATGCGAGATATTTACCCCCAAGCCCATGAATTACCTAAGTAGTTACTCATTTTAGAAGATATTCAAAAATTATTGGGTTAAGCTTAGATCATTACCTGCAATGTGAATGCTTTATTGATACTCTTCAAAGACTTAACACAAATTGATGGATTTTGGGTGTTAGTTAGCTTCCTTCCCTTAGAACTCTCTCTCTCTCTCTCTCTCTAAAATGTAGTAGAAAATGATTCTAACTTATCAGGTAAGGGTATTTTAATGATACAGGGTCGGGTTTTAAAAAGACAAAAAGGGTGCCCCGACACAGTCATGCGGTCACATATGCGACCGCAGAAATGAAATGTAGCCCGCAAACCTGCCACAAAAGTGGCCTCAGCTCGTATATGTCACACACTTTTTTCCTACGCTCAAAAGAAGATGATATGTGTGGATTGTGGGTTAAAGAGTTTTTCCAATTAAAGTGACAAATTTGAGTAGGGATGATTTTATTTACAGAGTCGCCACTTGGGATTGATTTTTTGGTGTTCCAAGTCACCATTTATTTGAATCCCTAGTGAAAAGAAGGTTTGACTCTATTTTTATCGGTCCGCGAAAACAAAGTACGGGTAAGGAATTCAGTTGACCGGGGAGAAGGTGTAAGGCATTCCCCGAGTCCCGTGGTTCTAGCACGGTCGCTTTATTGACTACAGTTGGCTTTAAATTCATTTTTAAATAAACTGTGTTTCATTTGGTTTTCATGTTTTGCGTATGTCCGCTTTTATTGTTGATGGCTTCATTAATCTCAAACTAGGACGAGTATCCCCGATCCTAGCTAACACTAACCAAGACGAGTATCCCCGACCTTAGCTCGTATGTCGCACTATAAGTAGAGCCTACTCGAAGTTAATTAAATTCAACTTTTATTTATTTTGAAAGAGATGAAACAAGATATGCCCTCACGACTTTGCCACTTTTTTTTTTACTTCTTTATTCCGAAGAGAGTATTCCCGGCATCGGTTAAGATGAAAGTAATTATTTTTTGTTTAAAAAAATATTTATAAATAAATGATCTTATTGAATTTATTTAATGGCTAAAAAAAAGTTGACCAATATTTGAAGAAATAATAATTTTTTGCTTCATGTTTGAAACTCGACTAGGCTATTACCATTGTTATCCTAAAAAAAGAATTTACTAACTTAAACAAAAGGAAACTACGTTATGGATTTAATCAAGGAAAAGCATTTTTTTTATATTTGTGGATTGATGGTTCATTTTCTAACTTAAGAAAATTATTTACAAATTCAAAATGAGTGATTTATGACTAATTGGAACAACTTTGTGATAATCATAATTACTAATTTAAAAGTGATGTTGGTGCGGGAAAAATATTAACTTAATTATTTAAAACTAAAAAAATAATTTGGACTTGTGGGGGTATTAAAATGAGGCAGCAGCCCACCATTGGGCTTATGGAGTGAACGAGCTCATGTCCAACCAAAATCCAAGAAGTCACATGCTCTTAGGACTTCAAATCTGCAGATGTGGCCTTTTGGAGCCACATTACAAATCTAATCCTATTTTTGCCATTTTTACAATGCATAGCCAACTATTTACAAAAGTAAGTTTGTGGAGAATAACTTTCTATTTACAACTTGCCTATTTTACTAAAATAAACCTTTTCAAGAAATAACCAAGATTTATTGAGACTCTAATCAATGAGAAAAAAACTAGCTTGGCAACAACGGAACAAGCATGACTACATGGATCCAAAGTTTAATACATACTTTATGCAAGCAACTGAGGGCAAAGCAACATTATATCTAGAACTTTAGCATAAGGCTAAAGATGTTTAACATAATTTGATTAATTAGCATATAGTAATAACATTATCCAACATTTAGGAGCATGTAAAAATGAATTACAATAAGACAAATGAAACTACTAATATTCCCAGCGTCATCATCTTTCATTCCAACTCAATTTTAGAGCGTACATGGTCTGAAAATTACCTGAACAGCAGAAAGAAGAAAAATTTAGCAAATAAACTCTTTCCATATCCGAGCAGAACAATAGTAATATGACCAGCAACACAGCAGAAGACAGTAACAACCAAACGAACTTTCGAACTCAAGAAAATGAACCAGAATACTCAGCAAAACAGTTGAAACTAGACACTAGTAACTTCATGCATACAACACCCTTTTATTTCTTACAAGTTTTTCACTATAAGAAACACCCACCGATCTCAGAATTTTCAGCTTGCTATTGGATATGTTTAGCTGCTGATTTACTCTCAAAGTTTGTGTTTTTTAGTGTCTACAATGTTCAGCAATTGTGTAGTAGATTGTGTGTGTCCTTGTGTGAAAGAATGGCCTCTTGAAGTAGGAAAAATAAGTCCTTTTGGACAGATTTTAGTTCACCAAAAATCTGTCCAAAAGGACTAACTTTGTGTGCCAAAACAGTCCATTTTCACCAAATCTTGATAGAAAAATAGAGCAGCATGTTTAAACAGTAAAATACCCAACAAACATGTACTTTAAACTCAAGTATTCAGCTTTTATCTATACATGACTGGAATTCACTTATACACTCAAATCTCAACAAAATATGAACTAGCAAAGTAGAGATAAGACTCAAAATGTAATCGAACTAAGTATCCAAACAAACTAGATTGGAATGAATCAGATTTGTGCAAACTAGACTTGAGCGACAAACTATTGCGCAAAACAGAAACCAAACAAACATCGCTAAACTAACACGATTAATAACAAATAAACATACGACGAACTATATAAACAATTCTAAAATTTAGCACAAAACTAGGATAACACACTTATTATAGACTAACAAACTAAATCAAAAACAGAGAAGCTTAAACTAAATTCAAAACCAAATGGGAAAACATAGACTAAAAAAAATGAGGAAATGAATGTTATACCAATTGAGCATTCTTGAAACTATTCATGAATCGCAAGGACGATGCGAGCAGTAACAAATGACGACGAACGACCTTCGAACAAACTTTTCTAAACGGCAGACGTTAGGACCACCAATTCGGGGGGCCGACTAGTGATTTCAACATCATGTCTCATAGAAAGGGTCGTTCCCAGGTCGTGTTTACTCAGAAAAAACAATGGCTCGAGCGCATGGTGGTGGTGAGGCGGCAGTGGGGCTGCTGGCTCGGATTCGGCCGGATTTTGGAGGGGTTTGAAGGTTTTGAGGCTTGGAATGGAGAAGATGAGAGTGGTAGGAGGCCGTTGGTGTAAAAGTTTTGGAGTTTTGAGTGGTGAACAGCGGCTAGGGTTCCAGTTAGGCTTAGATTTACGGAGATTGAGAGGGGTTATAGGGATTTGGGGTTCGGATTCATGGAGAGGAGGTTGAGATGAGTGAGGGGTGAAATTTCGGTGGTGTTTGGAGCACCACCGGCGGTGGCGCACAGTGGTGACATTAGAAGGGGCAGGGCGGCTCAAAGAGAGGGTGAGAGAGAGGAGTTAGGGTTTGTATTAAGAAAAAAAATGGCCCAAAATCTAATTTACCAAGGGTTATATACCTTGGAGGAAATTAAACTGGGACCGTTGGATCTTAAGAATTGAAGGGCTGAGATTTGATCTTGGTTTCACTGATGAAACGGCGTAGTTTCATTGTAAACGTCGTTTTGGACCAGGTCTTGACAGGCCATTTATTGGACCATTAATGGCCGAATTGGGCTCTAAAATTGTGCCTTATTTGTGCATAACTATTTGAAATAGGCATTAATCTGATCCCACAAACCCCTAATTATACTACGATATTATTTAATCCTAAAGAAAATGTACAAGTATAATGAAAATCTTTTTGGGATATAATTTAAAGATGCAAACTAAAATATACCAATAAAAGTTACAAAAAATATTTTTTGGTATTTTTAATAAAGGANCACATGAAGAGTTTTCGTGCAAAGAAAACTGAATGCCATAGCTAATTTTTCCTCACATATCACTCCAATGGAAGCAATTTTTTGGTTGAAAAAGGTGACCGAACCTTGCTTCCGAGGTTGCCTACATATCCTTGACTATAAAGGAATCAGATCAGTGTAGTTCTGGGAAAACTTGGTAGCTAGGACTACCGGACAACTGGATTTACAACTGGTATTGTCGTTGCTGTTGTTATTGCTGTTACTATTACTTGCTGCTTTCATCAGAAGAAAAAGGAAGGAACTATATATTGTTGCAAGCTAAAAGTTACAAAATTTCCTATCTATGTGCCTTCTGGAGTCAAATCATGATTCTTGACTTGCTCGCTTGTGTTGACCTTAGATTGGATCTTTACGCTCTTGGAAGAAAAGACAATAGATCATTCTTGATTGCTTGATTTCCCGATCAGAATTTGAAAAGATGAAATTTGAGAAGCTGGATTGCTGACATATTGTCAATACTAACTCCAACCATCTTGTGATCGAAAGACTTCTTTCTTCTGATGAGACACTGAAACCGCAAGCTTTAACCGTCACATGTGCTCTATGGCGGGGCCTGAAAAGCCATTAAAGACGAACAAAACGAACAAATTTTTTTTGCCCCAGTTTGAACTAGGAAAATTTTGTGAGTTATCAGAGAAAGTTATAAACTATCTAATTTATTGAAAGGCACACAGAAACAGTAGTATAAACAGACTAAGAGAGATAAAAATTTGTAACGACGGATTAAGTACCTTACATTACCCAAAGGATAGGTAACCAGGCGTCGGTACCCTGTATTACTGGAAAGGAATGTAACCAGGGGTTGGTACCCTGTATTACTAGGAAGGAATTGTAACCAGGGGCTGGCACCCTATATTACTGGAAGAAATGTAACCAGGGGTTGGTACCCTGTATTACTAGGAGAAACGTAACTAGGGGTTGGCATCCTGTATTACTAGAAGGAAATGTAACCAGGGGTTGGTACCCTGTGTTACTGGAAGGAAATGTAACCAGGGGTTGGTACCTTGTGTTACTGATAAAGCGTTGAATTCCTGTAGGCGAAATGGTTCTACTTGGGTTAAGCTATGTAAAATGACCTCAGCGAAGAGTACTTCTACCCGGAACTATGAGCTGGATCTCCCTAGGTGAAATGGTTCTACCTGGGTTAAGCTATGTAAACACCCTGAGCGAAGAGTACTTCTACCCGGAACTATGAGCTGGATCTCCCTAGGTGAAATGGTTCTACCTGGGTTAAGCTATGTAAACACCCTGAGCGAAGAGTACTTCTACTCGAGACTATGAGCTGGATCCCCCTAGGTGAAATGGTTCTACCTGGGTTAAGCTATGTAAACACCCTGAGCGAAGAGTACTTCTACTCGAGACTATGAGCTGGATCCCCCTAGGTGAAATGGTTCTACCTGGGTTAAGCTATATAAAATGACCTGAGGTAAGAGTACTTCTACCCGGAACTATGAGTTGGATCCCCTTAGGCGAAATGGTTCTACCTGGGTTAAGCTATGTAAACACCCTGAGCAAAGAGTACTTCTACTCGGGACTATGAGCTGGATCCCCCTAGGTGAAATGGTTCTACCTGGGTTAAGCTACTAAACTAGGAGGTATGAATAGTAGTGATGCATGCTAAAAAAGGAAAGAAAAATGGAGATTTTAAGGAGCTTACGTTCGGTGACATTCGTCCTTTAAGAATCGCCATTCTGCACTGTTTTGTTCCTGCTTCAAACAAAGAAAATTTTTTGAGTTTTCAAAGTGGTGGTTGGTTTGTGGCCTTGGTTCCCTATTGTGGTTTTGACTTCACGGCCTCTCCGCAGCTGAAGAACTGATTCTACCAGTATGGTACCGAGGTTCTCAGATACTCTATCACGGCCTCTCCGCAGCTGAAGAACTGATTCTACCAGTATGGTACCGAGGTTCTCAGATACTCTATCACGGCCTCTCCGCAGTTGAAGAATTGATTCTGTCAGTATGGTACCGAGATGCTCGACTGATCTGTATAATTTTCTGGAGACCTTGGCTTTCCAATGTTGCCCCCAACTGTTTCATACCCAGACTTCCTTGGTATTGCGACCTTCGTCTCCGAGGCAATGCAATTTTCTTTAAAGATCAAACCCAGTTGTCTTGCACCTAGTACCGGTTTGTGTATGCAGTGCTTATCAACCTTTCTCATAAAGAGTTCTTGCTTAGGCAATCTTTTCAGTCTCTTTGAGACCCTTTGTTCGCCTTGTCAAATGAGATCACAGACGTATTTGTGCCTTCGTCAATGCCGTATATGCCCCAAATTGTGCTCGATATTACGGGGAAACTGTAGCCAGTTTTGCGCCATTTGTTTGCTTCTCTTTCGATGAAAGATTGACCGAAAGGGACTCAAAGAAAATTATGGGTAAAAATAGAATAATACTTGAAGGTGCAAAAGAACTGTGCTTAAACAAAAGGCGTCCCTTTCGGGGAAAAGAATAGGGAGACTTATCTGGAAGTATGTGCCGACTTCAATGAATCATGACATGCATTTTGGACTGGACGCCTGATCCGTCTGAGTTTTCTAATTCTCAAAATCCGTCGCAAAGGTTCCTCTTGAAACTGTCTTGGTTGTGCTCATGCCGGAGTACGAAGACTCTCATTCGGCCAGTAGTGCCCTTTGCGGGTTTTTGCCAACTGGCCTCTCTCATTTCTCTACTCACCATCGCCTTATGGTTCCCATTTGGGTTTTAACCAACAAGACCCTCTCACTTCTTTGCTCACTGTCGCCTTACAGTGCCCATACGGGTTTTCACCGATAAGACTCTCATTTCTTTTCTTTTTTTTTTA
Organism: Nicotiana paniculata; assembly: GCA_005239505.1. Taxonomy (NCBI): domain Eukaryota; kingdom Viridiplantae; phylum Streptophyta; class Magnoliopsida; order Solanales; family Solanaceae; genus Nicotiana; species Nicotiana paniculata. The sequence continues at coordinate 34,745 of ML332046.1, forward strand.
ACTACAATACGACATGCGAAAGGTTGCCCATGGCATGGTAACTTCAAATATTCTCAAAGATCGACCAGAAGTTCTTAACATGGAAAAATAGGAAAAGAACCTTGAACTGAATAACCACTTTTGGAACCGTTTCTACAAAAAAATGGTAAAATAAAACAAACTTCTACCCCAGTTTTGGAGTATTGGGCATATGGATTTTTGTTGTGATGGGACCGAACCCATGGTATGTCTGCCTACATATCCTTTCGGAAGCAGGTCGGACGTAGTTCAATGCTCAAAAGATTTGTTGTTTGGATTCTTTTTTTCTTCTTCCCTTTTTTTTCTTGTTGCAAGTACATAGGTTCCAAAAGCGGAAAATGAAGAAGAAAAATACATCTCAAAAGGGTTAACAAGAGGGTGACACCTATTTGGAACAAACGAGCAATTGTGGCCTTCGTCATCCCGATTATGAGAAAATAATGTGTGAAAGTTTCACAGTGGGTATATATCAGACATAATATCTTTTGACTGCGTCTGTGTTAATGGTCATGCCTAGTACCCTTCCTTCTCCATCTATCAAGTGCAAGGCCCTTTTTGGTAACACTTTCTTGATGATTGGATCCTTGCCAGTTTGGGGTGAACTTTCCTTTAGCTTCTACTTGGTGTGAAAGAATGCGTTTCAGAACGAGTTGGCCCACCTCGAAGTGCCTTGGACGCACTTTCTTGTTGTAAGCGCGTGCCATCCTTTGCTGGTATAACTGGCCAAAGCACACTGCCGCTAGCCGTTTTTCATCAATCAACATTAGTTGTTCCGATCGGGTCTTTACCCTTTCTGTATCTTTAATCTCCGACCCTACAATGACTCGGAGAGATGGAATTTCGACTTCGGCAGGTATTATAGCTTCCATTCCATATACCAACAGATAAGGAGTTGCTCCAACGGATGTGCGAGCAGTTGTGCGGTATCCCAAAAGAGCAAAAGGCAACTTTTCATGCCATTGTCTGGAACTTTGGATCATCTTCCTAAGAATCTTCTTGATGTTCTTGTTCGCCGCTTCAACGGCTCCACTGGCTTTTAGCCGGTAAGGGGTAGAATGGCGATGCATAATTTTGAATTGCTCGCATACCTCCTTCATCAAATTACTATTTAGATTGACTGCATTGTCGGTGATAGTGGTCTTCGGGATACCAAAACGACAGATGATGTTGGAATGGACAAAGTCTACCACTGCTTTCTTGGTGACTGCTTTGAAAGTGGCGGCCTCCACCCACTTGGTGAAGTAATCAATTGCGACCAAAATGAATCTATGCCCATTTGAAGCCTTTGGCTCGATTGGCCCAATAACATCCATTCCCCAAGCAACGAAAGGCCAAGGAGAGGACATGGGATGCAACTCCGAAGATGGTGAGTGAATTAGGTCACCATGAATCTGGTACTGGTGACACTTGCGAGCAAAACTGAAGCAATCTCGCTCCATAGTAAGCCAATAATACCTGCCCGCAGGATCTTCTTCGCCAAAACATATACATTCATGTGAGGTCCACATACCCCCGAATGCACTTCACTCATGATCCGCTCAGCTTCTGTGGCATCTATGCATCTCAACAAGTTCAAATATAGGGTCCTTTTGGACAAAATTTCCCCATTCAGTAAGAAACCGCCGACAAGCAACCTTATAGTTCTTTTTTTATCTCCCTTGGCATGCTCTTGGTATTCCCTTGTTTTCAGGAATTGTTTTATGTCATGATACCATGGTTCACCATCTGGTTCTGTCTCAATAGTGTTGTAGTAACCGTGTTGATTCCGAACTTGGATTTCCAATGGATCAATATGAGTGTTTCCTGGATAAGGGAGCATCAAGGCNTAAAAGAAATGAAGTTGGGCCGTTGCAGGGTAATGTTGTCCGATAGGCGAGATGAGGATTGCCCCCATCCCAACTCCTTTCATATTGACAACCCCATCAAAATACATTTTCCATACATGGGTTGTGTCCGGAACTACTTCCTCTATTGAGTTGACCTCTTCATCTGGGAAGTATGTGCTCAGTGGCTTGTAATCATTATCAACTGGATTCTCTGCCAAATGATCTGCCAAAGCTTGTGCTTTCATTGCGGTGCGAGTGACATAGACAATGTCAAACTCTGTGAGCAGAATCTGCCATTTTGCGAGCCTGCCAGTGGGCATCGGCTTTTGAAAGATGTACTTTAAAGGATCCATTCTGGATATGAGGTAAGTGGTGTAGGCTAGGAGATAATGCCTCAACTTCTGAGCAACCCAAGTCAAGGCACAACACGTCCTTTCCAAAAGGGTGTACTTAACCTCATAATTGGTGAACTTCTTGCTCAAGTAATAGATTGCCTGTTCCTTTTTTCCTGTTGCATCATGTTGCCCCAGAACGCATCCAAAGGAATTATCCATCACCGATAGATATAAAAACAAAGGCCTACCAGGTTCAGGTGGGACCAGTACGGGGGGTTTTGACAGATAGTCTTTGATCCTATCAAAAGCTTTTTGGCAATCGTCTGTCCACTTGATAGCAGCATCCTTTTTTAGCAGCTTAAAAATGGGCTCGCCTGTGGTTGTGAGCTGAGCAATAAACCTACTGATGTAGTTCAACCTCCCGAGCAAACTCATGACTTCCTTTTTATTCTTCGGGGGTGGCAAATCTCGAATGGACTTTGTCTTAGGTGGACCCAATTCGATGCCTCTCAAGCTAACTATGAAACCGAGGAGCTTCCCAGATAGAACCCCAAATGCACACTTGGTTGGATTAAGCTTAAGGTCGTACCTTCGAAGCCGTTCGAAGAACTTTCTCAAATCGCGCACGTGATCAGCTTGTGTCTTTGATTTTATGATGACATCATCGACATATACTTCTATCTCTTTGTGCATCATGTCGTGAAAAATGGTGGTCATGGCCCTCATGTAAGTTGCCCCTGCATTCTTCAAACCGAATGGCATGACCCTGTAACAATAAGTGCCCCATGGAGTGGTGAAAGCGGTCTTTTCTGCGTCGTCCTCATCCATTAGAATCTGGTGGTACCCAGCATAGCAATCCACGAACGATTGTATCTCATATTTTACGCAATTATCTACAAGGATGTGGATGTTTGGCAAAGGAAAATTATCCTTCGGACTCACCTTTTTCAGGTCCCTGTAGTCAACACAGACTCTAGTTTTTCCATCCTTCTTTGGAACGGGCACAACGTTTGCCACCCAGGTGGTGTATCGGACAGCTCTGACCACGTTGGCGCTCAACTGCTTCATTATTTCCTCTTTGATTTTGTCGCTCATGTCCGTTTTAAATTTTCGTTGCTTTTGTTGGATTGGTGGAAAATCAGGATACGTGGGAAGCTTATGAACCACTAGGTCAGCACTTAAACCCGGCATATCATCATATGACCAAGCAAACACATCTCTGTATTCAAATAAGAGTTGAATCAAGGAATCTCTGGTTTTTTGTTCAGTGTGAATGCTTATCTTTGTTTCTCTAACTTCTTCGTGACCCCCGATATTAATGGACTCAGTTTCATTGAGGTTGGGCTTAGGCTTATTTTCAAATTGTTCCAACTCTCTTGTTATTTCCTCAACAGCCTCATCTTCGTCATATTCAGCCTCTTGATGCATTATTTCGAAATTAGACAGCTTTTTAAGATATGGGCGTGAATTTCGCATGCATGTCATGTTATTAAAGCCGGCATTAACGAAACTGAAATGGAAACAAAATGACTGAATTAGGGAACGGAAAAGATACACAATTTTAATACGAAACTGAACTGCATTTCATTGAATTCGAAAGGATAGAAGGGTTAACATCAAAACAAAACAAATACTGAGATGTTTGGATTACAACCCTGAAAGCAACCCAAAATACAAAAAGAAACTGCAAAAGCAAACTACCAAGACTCCTTCCTTGTAGGGAAAGGAGTTGCTTCCCAATTGTTGAGCATGGTATCTGGGCCAATTAGTTGCACATCGGCATGACTAGTGNNTGCCTGTGCCGAGGAATGTTGACCTTCTTGGAGTCGCGGCTTGACAAAAGTGTCAAAAATGTGAGGGATAGGTTGTTGCAAGACCCATCCGTGCTTTTTGAGGTGTTTGGCTTTGTCTTTGTCTATTTGTGTCGGCCTGAAGCCTAAGCCAAATATACCTTGGTTACTAAACGGAGAAATGGGCTCCGAAATTCCTTGCAATGATGCCCCCAAGCCTTTTCCTGGCTCATAACCTTGTCTCATCATGAGTGTCGCTACCATTACAGATGTAGCGGAAAGACGAGGATGCAGAATGGGCCTTCCTTCCTCAACATGGTCCGCAGCAACAACTTCAAAAGCCTGGTAGACAATGGATTCGTACCCTTCCTTGGCCTCAATACAGGGGATTAACGGGTCTTTATAAACGGACGACTCGTCTACCCCATGAACAATAATTTCTTGCCTGTCATGTTCGAATTTGAGTATTTGATGCAAAATGGATGGCACAGCTCGGGCCGTGTGGATCCATGGACTTCCAAGAAGAAAGTTATAAGAAGTGTCCATGTCCACTACTTGGAAGACAATTTCGAAGTCAACCGGCCCAATCATCATGGTGAGGTTGATCTCCCAAATGGTATCTCTCGCCGAGCCATCAAAAGCGCGGATACGAACATTGCTGGGTCGGATTATGTCTGTATCGATCTTCATGATTTGCAAGGTGGAGAGAGGGCATACATCTACGCTCGAGCCTCCATCAACCATGACTCGTTTCAGGCAGTGCCCCTCACATTTAACAGTCAAGTGCAAAGCCTTGTTGTGCCCGGCTCCTTCTTCGGGGAGTTCATCATCAGTAAAGGTGATTCTGTTCACCTCAAAAAATCTGTTAGCCATCTTCTCTAACTGATTCACTATGGTCTTCTCTGAGATATGTGCCTCGTTCAGGACCTTGATTAACACACGAGCATGCTCTTTTGAACGTACGAGCAGAGATAGTAAAGAAATTTGGGCAGGAGTCTTTCTCAGCTGGTCGATGATTGAGTAATCCTGAACTTTCATCTTCTTCAAAAACTCTTCTACCTCTTCTTCAGTGACTGGTTTCTTTATTGGCAATGGGCCTTCTCTAATTTGCTTAGACTTCCTCAACTCTTCTGGAGAGTGGCACCTTCCCGATCGAGTCAAACCTCCAGTTTCCCCCACTTCTTCTATGATTTCCTTGCCTTTGTAAGTCATCACTGTTTTGTTGTAGTTCCGAGGAATGGTCTTCGTGTTTGTCACAGGGGGTTGCACGACAGGTTTGATTATGATTGTCTTAGTTGTACCCTTCGTGCCGCCCTGGTTCTGCCTTGTGATGGGGTGGCCTCCAAGGACATACAACCTTGGGCTTGGAACATTGGAGCGAACTTCCAACCTCGAGATTTTTGGAACAAATAAAGTTGCCTTCTCTGAGATCTGGGCGCCTTTCACAATCAATGGCGCATCTCGGCTTGGACTTACTTTTAGATCCGTTCCTTCTTGAATGGCTCTTGATGTCATTTCTACTCGACCAGCCGGCTTGTATTCTTGATCTCGGTCAGTCATTCCTACAAAGTGGACATCATTGTGTACTGGCAAGGGGTTTTTGGTCACATTAGGAGGGTCCTCATCATTTGTCACCACAATCAGTTTTTTAGCAATTAGTCTTTCTATAGCTCTTTTCAGAGTCCAGCAGTCATCTGTGCTATGCCCCGGGGCCCCTGAATGATATTCACATCTAGCATTTGCTTGAAATCCATGTGAATCAGGATGCATATGGTGGGGAGCGATGGGTCCAATCACGCCTATTTGCTTCAGCTTCTGGAATAAACTAGAGTATGATTCAGCCAATGGGGTTAATTTTTCTGCCTGCCTTTGCTCTCGACCATAATCCTGCCTGGGACGAGCATTGTAGGGTGCCTAAAAATTTTGCTGCTGAGATCGGGGGATCCTTGGATCTTGTGCCCGTACTTGCTGATTTGGAGGCCGGACATAAGACTGAGCATTGAACATTGTGTACTGTGGTGGGCCCACAGAGTATTGAGGAATTGGCAGAGGATAATAATGTCGAGGGTAGCTGGATTGACCCTGCTGAACTTGCACATAAGGGTGCGGTGCCCCCCTTTGAACTTCCCTGGATCCTGAAGTCATCATGGACCCCTCATCTCTCTTCTTTTTATTTGCAAAACTTCCCGACCCATTTTGGATAGCTTGAGTAGTGGCTTTGAGAGCAGCTTGACTTACAATTCTGCCAGTCTTGAGGCCATTTTCGACCATTTCCCCTATTTTTATTGCCTCTACAAAAGGTCTACCCATTGCGGACATCATGTTCTGAAAGTAATCAGGCTCTTGGGCCTCCAGAAAAACAGCGATCAACTCATGGTTATCCATGGGTGGCTTGACTCAGCCGCTTGCTCCCTCCACTTGATTTCATACTCCCTAAAGCTTTCAGTCAGCTTCTTCTTCATATTAGACAGGGAATAGCGATCTGGTGCAATATCTATGTTGTACTGGAATTGTTTGATGAAGGCCTGGGCCATGTCGTCCCAAACATGCCAATGAGAGATATCTTGGTCGATGAACCATTCTGAGGCTACCCCCGCAAGACTTTCCCCAAAATAAGCCATCAGCAATTCTTCTTTTCCACCTGCACCCCTCAGCTGGTTGCAGTACCTTTTCAAGTGGGCGATGGGGTCGCCGTGTCCATAATACCTCTCAAATTTTAGGTTCTTGAACCCTGGCGGTAAATGAATGTGAGGGAACATGCATAGATCACTGAAAGATACACTTTTGTGACCGCCTAGTCCTTGTATGTTCTTTATGTTTTGTTCAAGACTTTTCATCTTCCTGGCCATCTAATCTGGCTCAACTGTCTGGGCAGGCTTTTCATTTTCCACCGGGGATTCGTACTGAGGAGTCTGGTTGTATGGAGTCGAGACCCTGAAAGCCACGTTTGGAGAGTAGTATTGTCCATCATAAGCATGAGATGGTGGCTCGTTGTTAGTCCTCGTCATAGGTGGTGGTGGCGGGACTGTATATACCGGTGCACTAGACACGACAAGAGGGGGTTCCTGACTGGTGCGGCTGGAGGTCGCACATTAGAGGTACCAGGGGCGGCATGGATGTTGTAGTTTGGCACGTACCCGGGTGGTAGAATGTGATCACTTGCTGCACGGAGTGGTGGTTGAGTAGCCAAGTGTACGGTAGAAGTTCCTTCTGAGGGACCCTGAGGTGGAGGCTGACCGGAGAGCCAAGCTTGATATACATCCGACAATTGTTGTTTTAATCTTCTCACTTCCTCCGACTCTTGCTCAACTGACTGGCCATGGGGGTCATCACTGACCAACTCGATTTCATCATTATTAGCCATTGGTACCTTCCCTTTAGATCTGGTGAAGTAATGATGTGTTACCAGTTTCACCACAAACCAACCACCTTAAAGCTTACTGAACTAAAAGACAACAAACGTGTTAGGGTTAAGCATTTTACACATATGAATCACACGTAATATGTCATATTCCTAACATTGTCACCATTTCTAACATGATTTTGGAAGGCTTCAAGTTTCATCCCGGCTTATGAGGCTGCTGTTTATTGGTGCTCTCAAATTTTTCCTTTCGCTTTTTCTCTTTCTTATTTTTTCGCTTTTCTTTTCGCTTGCCTATTTTGTTCCCTCATTTTAGAGTTATTGAAGTATTTTGATCAAACCTTTTAGGGGTTGCCTACGTATCATGTCGCCGCATGAATCAGATCATCATGTAGTTTAGGGACACGACCCTCTTTTTCTTCTTTTTTTAATTTTTTTATACAAAACAAACATATATTTTTTTTTATTTTTTATTTTTTGAATTTTTTCCAAAACAAAATCTTTTTCATTGATTTTGATTTCTTGATACAAGACTCAATAACAAGAATTACATAAAGATAACTGTTTAAACACGACCAGACTTGACTCAAACAGACTTTTTAAGACAAAGGGCAAAATGACAAGACTCAAAACAACAAAAGACCCTTACATACTCAAAAACCACAAAGGAACAGTCAAAATGATCTGCCAGCTAAAAGAAGATCCAAAATTCTTCAAGAGAATCCACCAGAATTATTGTATTCATGGAGCTTATTCCTGCGGTTGACCTCCAACGTCGCGGTATATCTTCTCTAAATCTGCAGATATGTGACGAGCGATGTTCAATTACACTTCAGCAGATCGTTCGGGCGTCATTCCCTGAAAATTCCTGCAAGCTTGGGAGGTATATGTGGCTACCTCGAGGATCTTTCCCTTAATGTGTTCCTGAGCCAAGTGAAACTCTTGATTTTGTTGACCACGGGTCTCCGCTAGATCCAGTGTGTCACGCTCGTGCTCCAAGGCCATAGCTCTTTGGCACTGAATTTCCAGTGACTCCCCCTCCAACCGATTGATCATACTTTGGTAGCGATGCCTTTCTATTTCAAACTCCGCGATCTGGCGCACCTTGCTTGACTCAACTCCCCCTATCTGATCCCTCAGACCTTGTATTAACGGAGCAAAACCTCTGCGTTCATGGTCACGGATCACCCTGAACTGAGCTTCTCTTTCTTCCTGTTGTTGAGCGGTAGTGATCACTTTTTCCTGCAAATTTGAGCTTTGAGTGCTCGCCTCTCTTGTGCCCACTTAGCCTTCTCTTTCTCAAAAGCATCATATAGCAAATTTTTGTCTACTTTAACGATGCTGAGTTCTTCTTGCAGTGCTCCGAAGGCAGGTTCATAATCTCTTTTCATCTGTTCCATAGCTAGCCCAACTCTGTTTTGAATCTCATCCTACCACTCTGCGGTACTCTTCACGACTGTCCCTGGTCTATCTCCGGGAGCATCTTGATTATAAAACCACTCAAGGTAAGAAGGATTCATCTCACCTCGTTCTCTATCTGCCACCATGGTGCCACGCTCGAGTATCTTAGTGCCATTCCAAACACGTTGAGCGTAAGCTTCACGAGTGGGATCCTCTAATGTTGCTTCCCAAATAAATTTTTCCATAGCCTCTACCGGGGGAACTATCTGCTTGTGACCCAACTGACGTAGAACTCTCATGGGAGCATATCGCTGATAACCCCGAAGCCCCATCAAGATCATAAATGGAGGGCAAGATGACTTATAGATGACATATTCTGCGGTGAACCAAGGATAGTTCCATGTAATCTGATCATCTGTTAAGGAGTGGATATACTCCCTCCAATCTTGGACACTTTCTGGAAAACTGCAAACCTCACACTCACTTTTTAATCTTGCATTATATTGGCGAACATGATTACCCCAACAAGTACGGTGGTCTACCTGATAAGGACAACGAAAAAGATGACCCATGAACCACATCTGGAGCAGGAGGTTGCAACCTTCGAAGAAACCTTTTCCTTCCCAGCACCTGGTCGAGGCGCAAAATATATCTGCTAACACCATAGGAAGAATGAAGGAATCTTTTCTTTTCATCATGGCTGTGACTATCCCAGATAACCGAATGTTGATCTTCTGATCCTCTCTTGGGAAGACCATGCACCCCAAGAAAGCTACAATGAATGCTTTACGTCCGTGTTCTCGCCATGTGTGTTGGTTCTGTTTGTTAACCAACTTTGTCCCATACTCTGAAAATTCCCCTTCGTGTCCGTACCTGTCATACAAGAAATCTAGGCAGACCTGCCCCTGGGCCACATGTGCTATCTCGGGGTGGCTGATCCACATCTGCTCAAGGAACTTGGTAGCAGTGACATCCCTGGGAGTTAAAAGTCCTTTTATTCGTCTCTTTTTTCCCAGATCCGTATACTCAGCAAATTCTTCCAAGGTAGGAGTCATTTCAAACCCATTAAGACGAAACACATTGTTCTTCGGGTCCCAGAAATAAACCAAAGCCTCAATGAGTTCTCGTTTAGGCTCGATCTCCATGATGTTTACCAAAATTTTCAAATAATCCTTGATCTTTCCTTGCTCAAACCCATCCATGTTGTTCCACCATCGCTTCAATAACCTAGGCACTTTGTCGACAATCTTAATGGCGAGTGCTCTTCATCCCTCGGTCTCTTGTCAGGTCTTCTGTTAACTGAATCCATATCGTACCTAGATGATAAAAATATGGGGTCAAATCCTAATCTAAACTCAAAGAAATGACACTAAGTATACCTTTAGAATAGACAAACTTCTTATGGGGGAAAAGCTTAAAAAAAACGGTCGGACAAGGACAAAAATGATAAAAAGTGAGGGGAATGAGATGGTTATTTTTATGAAGATGGCTCTTCGGTACCCCTAAGAAAAGAATAAAGGTTGTCTAGGTAAAAATATCATGAATCATGGATAAACAAATAAAATTTATTTTTTACGAAAAACACCCATTTGATACCCCTTTTTTGTTTTTTTTAAATATAAGGTTGACCTAACGAAAATGGCCAAAATAAAGGATAACATGATAAAAACGAAATGACTATTTTTTACGAAAATAAACTTAGACACTTCCGAAAAAGGTTTAAAGGTTGTCCCGGCAAAATGGTCAACAATAAAGATGAAATGGTAAAAGGTGTTAAAACGAGCACAATAACTATATTGTACGGACATAACCCTTAGGCACTCCCGAGGAAGATTCTAAGGTTATTTCGACAAAATTTTTTATACATTGGGGCAAAAATGAAAAGAAAAATATTAGCTATATTTACAAAAGAGCTATTAATAATTTTGAGGTTGTATTAGAAAACATGATCTCATACAAAAGCAATGAAAAAGACAAAAAATAACAAAACCATCGATTTTATAAAAAAAAATGAAATATATTCCGGACACACTAATTTCAAAAACTCTTACAAAAAATAGGGTTGAACCTGATGAAGGTTGCTTTCGTACCCCAATGGAACTGCGAGAATCGAACCTGCGTAGTTCGGACCAAAACTTGACATCTTTTTTTTTAATCTTTTTTTAAATTTTTTTTTTATATATTTAGTAAACACAAATTATTTGTACAAAACTAGGGGAATGATCCTTTTTTTTTCATATTCCGCTCAACTAATTTCTAAAGCCGGTCAACAAATGCAAGCAAGCCTTCCAAATGATGCAGCAAGTAGCACATATGTGAGCATGGTGGTCTCAATATGGATACCTGTCTTATACGGACCCGGCCCCTGTGCCGAGTTTCGCTAAATTAAATGCTCATGATGAACAAAACATCCTACTAGGGATGACCAGGCATGTGGCTTGTTCTTCTAGGTTTTAAAATCCTAAAGGATGAGGTGTATCTGGACTGGCCATAAAAAGAGCGGACAACTCGAGTTGGGAAGGGATAGCGTACCGGGAGCAATACTTCTCCGGCTTAACTGGACCCTCCCCGTTCTTAAATATGAGTGACTAATAATCCTTCACCGGGAGCCCAGGCCCACCGGCTTTATCTAAAAAAGAATGGGGCGCGTATCCGCGATTCCCGAGGTTGTATTCAGAAGACTCAGAGGGGTACGCAAAAAGACAATTTATATGTACAACAATATCAAAGCGGTAAAAAACGAACATGTAGCACATTAGCCAAAAATGAATCACAACATTTACAAAATAAAAAAAAAAAAGAAAGTCAATATGTACAAGCTCGAATTCTGGTTCAGTTCCCCAGCAGAGTCGCCATGGCTATCGCACCCCTTTTTCCTACCCTCAAAAGAAGATGATATGTGTGGATTGTGGGTTAAAGAGTTTTTCCAATTAAAGTGACAAATTTGAGTAGGGATTATTTTATTTACAGAGTCGCCACTTGGAATTGATTTTTCGGTGTTCCAAGTCACCATTTATTTGAATCCCTAGTCAAAAGAAGGTTTGACTCTATTTTTATCGGTCCGCGAAAATAAAGTTTGGGTAAGGAATTCTGTTGACCAGGGAGAAGGTGTAAGGCATTCCTCGAGTCCCGTGGTTCTAGCACGGTCGCTTTATTGACTATATTTGGCTTTAAATTCATATTTAAATAAACTGTGTTTCATTTGGTTTTCATGTTTTGCCTATGTCTGCTTTTATTGTTGATGGTTTCATTAATCTCAAACTAGGACGAGTATCCCCGACCTTAGCTCGTGTGTCGCACCTAAAAGTAGAGCCTACTCGAAGTTAATTAAATTCAACTTTTATTTATTTTGAAAGAGATGAAACAAGATATGCCCTCACGACTTTGCCATTTTTTTTACTTCTTTATTCCGAAGCGAGTATTCCCGACATCGGTTAAGACGAAAGTAACTATTTTTTGTTTTAAAAAAATATTTATAAATAAATGATCGTATTGAATTTATTTAATGGCTAAAAAAAGTTGACCAATATTTGAAGAAATAATAATTTTTTTGCTTCATGTTTGAAACTCGACTAGGCTATTACCATTGTTATCATAAAAAAAAAATTTACTAACTTAAACAAAAGGAAACTACGTTATGGATTTAATCAAGAAAAAACATTTTTTTTTTATATTTGTGGATTGATGGTTCATTTTCTAACTTAAGAAAATTATTTACAAATTAAAAATGAGTGATGTATGACTAATTGGAACAACTTTGCGATAATCATGATTACTAATTTAAAAGATGAGGTTAGTGCGGAAAAAATATTAACTTAATTGTTTAAAACTAAAAAAATAATTTGGACTTGTGGTGGTATTAAAATGAGACAGCAGCCCACCATTGGGCTTATGGAGTGAACGAGCTCATGTCCAACCAAAATCCAAGAAGACCCATGCTCTTAGGACTTCAAATCTGCAGATGTGGCCTTTTGGAGCCACATTACAAATCTAATCCTATTTTTGCCATTTTTACAATGCATAGCCAACTATTTACAAAAGTAAGTTTGTGGAGAATAACTTTCTATTTACAACTTGCCTATTTTACTAAAATAAACCTTTCCAAGAAATAACCAAGATTTATTGAGACTCTAATCAATGAGAAAAAAACTAGCTTGACAACAACGGAACAAGCATGACTACATGGATCCAAAGTTTAATACATACTTTATGCAAGCAACTGAGGGTAAAGCAACATTATATCTAGAACTTTAGCATAAAGCTAAAGATGCTTAACATAATTTGATTAATTAGCATATAGTAATAACATTATCCAACATTTAGGAGCATGTAAAAATGAATTACAATAAGACAAATGAAACTACTAATATTCCCAGCGTCATCATCTTTCATTCCAACTCAATTTTAGGAGCGTACATGGTCTGAAAATTACCTGAACAGTAGAAAGAAGAAAAATTCAGCAAATAAACTCTTTCCAGATCCGAGCAGAACAACAGTAATATGAGCAGCAACACAGCAGAAGATAGCAACAACCAAACGGACTTTCGAACTCAAGAAAATGAACCAGAATACCCAGCAAAACAGTTGAAACTAGCCACTAGTAACTCCAGAAAATGCATACAACACCCTTTTATTTCTTACAAATTTTTCACTTTAAGAAACACTCACCGATCTCAGAATTTTCAGCTTGCTATTGGATATGTTTAGCTTCTGATTTTACTCTCAAAGTTTGTGTTTTTTAGTGTGTACAAAGTTCAGCAATTGTGTAGTAGATTGTGTGTGTCCTTGTGTGAAAGAATGGCCTCTTTAAGTAGGAAAAATAAGTCCTTTTGGACAAATTTTAGTTCACCAAAAATCTGTCCAAAAGGACTAACTTTGTGTGCCAAAACAGTCCATTTTTCACCAAATCTTGATAGAAAAATAGAGCAGCATGTTTAAACAGTATAATACCCAACAAACATGTACTTTAAACTCAAGTATTCAGCTTTTATCTATACATGACTGAAAT